>JABFDZ020030607.1:4476-18959 GCA_019775955.2 Pollimyrus isidori
GCATGGTGGAGGCAGTGTGATGGCTTGGGCGTGCATGGTTGCCAGTGGCATGGTGGAGGCAGTGTGATGGCTTGGGCGTGCATGGTTGCCAGTGGCATGGTGGAGGCAGTGTGATGGCTTGGGCATGCATGGTTGCCAGTGGCATGGTGGAGGCAGTGTGATGGCTTGGGCGTGCATGGTTACCAGTAACACTGGGTCTTTAGTGCTACTTGATGATGTGACACAGGATGGAAGCAGCTAAATGAATGCTCAGAGACATCAGGTCTGCTCAAATCCAGCCAAATTGTTTGGGTGGAATTTCATAATACAGATGGACAATGACCCAAAATACACAGCAAAAGCAACCCAGGACTTTATTAAAGCAAAGAAGTGGAATATTCTCAAATGGCCAAGTCAGTCATCTGATCTCAACCCCAATCAGCATGCAGTTCACTTGCTAAAGATCAAACTACAGACAGAAAGACCCCCAAACAAACAGCAACTGAAAGCTGCTGCAATAAAGGCCTGTCAGAGCATTAAAAAGGATGAAACCCAGCATCTGGTCATGTCCGTGAGTTCAAGACTTCAGTCAGTCGTTGCCTGCCAAGGGTTTTCAACTAAGTATTAGAACTGAACATTTTATTTGCAGCTACATTGGTACCTCAGAACTCAAAATTAATCTGTTCAGAACTCCAGACCGAACCCTAATAAGTTCGAGTTCTGATAAAATTTCCCCCATAAGAAATAATGGAAAACCAATTCATTGGTTCCTGGCCCCAAAAAATTACACCAAAATATTTTTAGTACCACAAATATAGCTCAAAAAATATCCCTAGCTCTGCATAAGAGATATACTTGTGGGTGCTCTGTACTCTTATACTGAATATTGCAGATTATCATTACAATAAAAATATAAATAAGGCATATACAGTATAAAAAACTCCCACATATATTATATTACATTATAAAAGCTTTTTAGTGATTTATAAATTCTTATTAAAGGAACAATTAACTGTTGATCTGCAATGCTTTCACATCCTATATCTGCTTCTGCTGCCATCTCTTCCCCTTCAGCAACAGTGTTCTGTAACTACAGAAGGTGCATGAGTAGGTGCCTACTAAAGAATTTTTTTAAATCAAATTAGATGTAAAAAAAAAAAAAACTTATATTTCAGGAAAACATCAAAATGGCATAAAGACTGTTTAAAAATATGAAGTTTAAAAATGTGTTAATTCTGAAAATGACCATGATATACAGTTGACACATATATAAAACAAAAAACATGGGCAATAAACAACATCCAGCTACATATAAATTCTGGAAAAACTGACATTCCTCTTGAAGTATGGATATACTTGCATTGTGATTTGGAAAAGCCCCCCCCCCCCCCTTGGAGTTATAACAATTAACATATACATTTTTGAATAATTTCATTGCTTAGTATACTGTCAGTTTTTTGCCCAAGATTTGTATATTGAAGAAATCATGGAAGCCTAAAAATTCTCACTAGATTTACACTGAAATAAGTGAAATTCCTATTCCACAGGATTTACAGGGCCAAAAACTGTACTGCATGCAAACACTGATCAGTGCATGTCTAGCCTATGACAGCGCTTTGCAATACCCAAAAGGTACATAGGTGAGCATATTGCATACAGTTGTTGATCCCTGATGGCCATATTTTAATCCACTAGTGCAATTTGCTTTACTCATCTGAAAGTTAAGTAAAATTAGTAAAAGAGTTGACCCAGAGAAATCAGGATGTGTTTTACAATGAGTAGAGCACTTCTCAAACACACAGGCAATTATTGTAGGCACTCATGTATAAATTTACCGGTATTCTAAATGTCAAGAACAGGGCTTCTTTGTGTCATTGCGGAAATAGTCTGTATGACTGTGACCAGCAGGCTACAGTGTGTGCTTCTTTGTTGACAGCAGATGTTTTCAAGTGTAAAGCAAACTGCAGAGGGCTGCACCTTGTATTATAAGGCTGTAGCAATAGAACATTTGGCTTAATTAGGTAAACCTCACAGTTAATATGGCTCAAGACTCTTATCACTGTTTTACTCACTGTTCAAGCAATGGATGGGATGACATTTTCTCACAGTACACGTGGCCATTCAGTCATTCATAGCACCATACAGTTAATCATGTGTATAATCTACAAAGAGGGAGGCGTAAAAACAATTTCCTCATGGGGACAATAAAGGATTGATTATTATTATTATTATTATTAATGCTTGGAGTTAAAAAATAAATTAAAAATATAAAAGCAGCACATGAGTATCACAACAAAATTGCCCATGACTAAACATATACTATAACATTATAATAAAGTGATCCATATGTTTCTGCTTTGGCAGTCTGAATTGCAAAGTTTTTATTTAGTAGTTTTGCCACCATACACAAAAAAGGATCGTCAACACTACTCAGACAACGGTAACACCAAACTATTCGTGATGCTTAACTGTTCGATATTCGTTAATTATAGGATAACTGCTACCCTAATTCCCCTTGTCTAAAAAACATGAAGTCTACAAAGCAAGCAAACCTCAGTTTCCACTTGCTTAATTTACATTCCTGAACTGTTGTCTTTCTGAGTGCTTGAGCTGAGTTTCTTCAGTATGGCAAGCTGCTGTTCTGGAATGTCATAATAGACTCTTTTCTGGTCGATGTTTTGCCTGTAGGGAAGCAGGTCCTCCACGTTCCATTCATCAGTTTGCGCTGTCCACACCGTCAGACTGTATCTGAAAGAATGGGGAGCAGAGATGGGTTTGTCACCCTTTAGAGCAGCTGCCTTACTGTAAAAGCTGCAGTGCGCAGACGATTTGGCTTATATGATGTAATGTGTACAGCAAAATTTGAAAAAGTCTGGTAGAATCTTTGAATATTCTTTTACCATAAAAATGTACAGAAATGTGTAACTTAGCATTTTAACATAACAGCAGCAGTATGTGTGTAAAAAGTCTCACTATGCAACGTAAATATGGTAACTCTTAGAGCACCATACAAACAAAAAACAAGTTTGTCCATTACATTCCAAAAAAAAAAACCATCATACTATACAAAATTTGATATTTCTTACATCAACAGGAGTTGACGTTATGATCCAGATAACTTAAATGTAGCTCAAATCCACAAAAGCTTCAAAATCAATATGGCAGGTTTTCCATCAGATTTATTTATGTGAAATCAAGATCCAAGAATAGATGTTAAGTGAAATGTTTACAAAGTGACTGCAATTATTTAAAATTGTAAATACTCTTCACCTCAGCATAAACTTTAGACTGTCACTGACAGAGTGGCATATGTAGGGTTTGCCGTGCATAAATTCGGGTGTACTTGCTAGGCCCAAACCCCAATGACATAGATCATAGGCACTCAGGCGTACCTGCTAGGCCGAAAGCTAATCGTTATGAATCATCAGCCCTCAGGCGTACCTGCTAGACGCAATCCTCGATGACATGGATTATAAACATTCAGGTGTACCTGCTAGACTGCTGAAGAAGCCACTGCAGCTGCTGGTAGGATTGGGCCAGAAGTGCAGCTCGCACAGGAAAGGTGACAGGCTGTTTCAGATGCCTACACACCTTTTCCATCTCCTGCACCATCTCCCAGCTATACCCTAGCATGGTAAAACCAGAAAGTCACTCATGAAGGATGTTCCATTTATGCACTTTAAATTTCTTTGATTTATGAGCCACACGTAACTGACATAGCATACACTGCTAGGCAATCAAAGCTGCTATGATTCTACAATCCCTCAATGCTTCGATGACTCAAGGTCTTCCAACAAGCTGGGTTTGGTTGGAATGCAAATGATGCAAAGCCTCAAAGTTAATCATTTTTTTTCAAAAGGTATTCAGAGGTTTCCAAACTATTAAGGACGGGTCCCAAACATATCATAACCCCTAGAGCTCCTTCCACAGCTTGATACTGACAGCTGCATTTATCAGATCTCTGCAATATCAGAAAATGATTAACCAAAAAGAGGGAAGCATTTAACCAAGACTCCCTGGCTGAATTCTCTTATGCATGAGACTTCGAAGTGCATGCCAGGCTCTGACAGCAGGGAGAATCTAAAATACAAACACTGGTTGCTTGTAGTTCCAAAAACACACTACACTGTAATAATAATTAAAAAAAGGTTCATTATTTCTCAGATAAACATCTATAAATCAAAATGAGTCAGGTTACCCGGATTATTTATGTTGGGGCTCCACCCTGTGGTCCAACCAAGGGATAGCACATCACCCGGCAGTCCTTGGCTGACTGCTTGTAGGAAAGATGCGGGGTCGAGTGGGGTGGCTTTCCCCCCAGGGCCTGAGAGGATGTCAGCATTGAGCCACACAGGGCCAAGCAGACGCCCCCTAACTTCTTCCAGTAGTTTCATGGAGGGTGCCACAGCTTGAAGGCTATAGTCCAAAACCGTTCACGATTTGCTGAGATTTTCAACATGATGTTAATTAAGACCATGTCAAAACTTACCAATATTATTATAGTGAGAGATATTAAACATCCATCTTCCAACTGGTTAACCTGAACAGGGTCACAGTGGAGCCTGAATACCATCCCAGGCAGTGTAGTGTGCCAGACAGGCAAACCCTGTATGGGATGCCGTTCACAAATGCAAGCATATACTACAAGCAGTTTAGACACTGGTTTATCTAAACCCATGTTTTTGGACATCTGGAGAAAACCAGAGTACCTGGGGGGACAAAGGCGGGAACAAAATTCACAACCCTGAAGGCTACAATGCTATTTGTAGAGTCCACATCATTTATGTTTTCAGTTTTTATTCTTGGGAAATGTAATAAGATCATGAAGGCACAAAGTGAAACCCTGCACATCCAAAGACACTATGCTTTCTGACGGGCTCAATTTTAGTTTGTCTTAGCGAGCAATAAAACAACTCTACCTTTTGAAATCCAGCTTAATTCCTTTTTCAGACATCAAAACCTCTTTCAGCCAGTCTTGCAAGGTGATATCACTGTCAGTGGCAGGTGGATGAGCCATGATGGGCTCTGTGGGGTTATAACCTCTAAGAATGATGTCTGCTTCGATCATCAGAGAAGAACCTAATTTAACGGAAAATTAATAATCTGGATTTAGTATATTTCTTGCATCAAAGTGGAGTAAAGAAACAACCAGAAGAGCTAGAGTACAAATATTTAACCATCCCTTGTAGGGTTTTTGTATTAAATACCACACATCTCACTCAACACTCAATACTGAAATGTTAATACCTTAAGAAATATGATACCCAGTGAAAAAAACTTTCCAATATCTGGCAACTGCAGCTGCGATAAACGCAGTACGAGGTGCTTACTTTGTAGTCCTTCTGCTATTCCAGACCGGCTGTTGGCAGCATGGAACCATCCGACATCCGCCGCGTCCTCATTCTCAATTTTCCCTTTTCTAAGGAAATACTGCAACGTTTCGTCTCCCATTCTAACTAAAACACAGATAACACCCGATAACAAACACCTGAGATTCAGCTCCCCAGTACCAGACCCATACTTCGCTTCCTCTGTTACTTTTCATTCGCTGTCAATCTTAAAAACATATTATCAGCGTTACTAAAGGCTCACTACTGCTACATATTTTAAATGGATCTACTGCCATTTTTATATGATCGAACGGAACATTGCGTCACACGTACTGTCGGATTAACTGTAATATGTTCATGTTGTCTCACTTGTTATATGGTTATACTATATAATCATATATTAATATTAGAGTCAATGGGATATAACATTCATTGACAGCGCGGAGCGGCCAGTAAAGTAACTCTTTCCCCCGGTCGAGCCTATAGAGACCTGGTGTAGCCACGGTTTGCCACTTCAGGTTCCAGGTCGTCCACGCTATCGTTATTAAAACTAAAAGAAAACCGACAAGACGTGCATATCCACATCTAATCAAGGTAAACATACCCGATAAGTAAGAATTTCCTATATAAGGAACGCAAAGCAAGAACACTTCCTATACACAGCCCTATGGGATATGTAGTACGATAGTACAACAACAGAAACCGTCCGTATTTATCCATCCATCCATCCATCTTCCAGCCGTCGGTTGACGAGATAATCCACGTCAGGAAGAGCATTTTGAGCTACGAGAATATCTGTAAAAACATTTAAATTTAAAAGGAAGACCTGGATTTCACTTTAGCACTGACTTCTTGCTATGTGCTGATTTGATCAGTGTCCTATAATCATGCATGTTCCACTAATTTCAATGTAAAACAGCTGGATGAGTCTTTCAATGAAGGGAATAAAGCTCAAGAAGAACTATTTAGCCAAACATATGAGACTTTCAGTATTAAAGTAGCTTGTAAAAGCTGAAGTTGCTCAAAGTGTCCTCCCTGACCTGGATTATCTGGCCATCATACCCAATCGCTTGTCTTGCCTGGGTACACAATTACAAAAACAGCAATAATTTATCTTCTGTCATCCACAGGTAGGAATGATTGCGGTACTAAACCACTTGAGTCTCAATATTTCTTACAAGTCTTTACTGTTTTTTCATAATAAGTGATGGGCCTGTAAAGCGTCAGGAAGTTTTCGGGTGTTCGGAACATGCCAGAACGTGTTTCGAGTCCTCGAGCCTTTTTTTAAACATTGGGAGACCACTAATGTTTTTTTGGCAAGACTTCGAATCTGGGATGAGCTCATTAATTGTTGTTAAATGGTGGCCATTTTCACTTGTTGAGCTTTAGAGGAGACTTTTTAAACTTTGGAGGTGGGGGACAGAATGTGGTGCCTTGGGGTGTAGCTTGACAGTCTCTCGGGAGCAATGAAGATATTTAACACATTGAGGATGTATTACTGCCATATGACAGATATCTGGAGCAATGCAAACCAGGGGGGTATTTCATGAAGTAGGATTTCTTGCTTAGCTGGATAACTTGTCATACTTAAGGTTTTTACTGTATAAGAAAAATGTCATACATTGTGACAAAACATTGCTTCATTTAATATGTAAGGAATAATTGACGACGGGACGTTGAATTATTAGAAAATAATGCACACCCGAGGTGGTGATGCGGCCACGACGCGAAGCGTAAAATAATTGCACACCTCGGAACGTTCGTCAGCCAATCAGATTCAAGCATTCAACGGTCCCGTAGTATAAATTACGTTTATTCATCACAAATGTGAAAATCACTTTGCCGTTGATAATGTCAGTTTCATGGTTTTATCATTTTCTACATAAAAATCCTGCATTACATTAATTACATTTCAGAACAAGTAGCATTATGCACCAATAACTTCAATGTACAAATAAAATTGTCATTAAAATAAACTCCAGTGTTATAAAATTACAAGCTGCGCATCAATACCAAAAACTGGCATGGCGCACACCCAAAGGTCAAGGTCAGTTCCTTTTAGCGGAATTAAAAAAAAAATCTCAGGCACTTTCAAAATATAAGTAGTCATAATACTGATATAATCCTTCTTTTATGCTGGTTCCATTGTGAGCTTCCCTTTTATTTGCCTGTGTGTCTGATTGCCCGCATTGTCCCCTGGATTATGAGGAACAGAAAGGCATTTGGAGAGTCGCCCATCAGTGTTCCCCGCCTCGAGCCCTGCTCTCGGACCCGCCACCCCAGGGTCTGGCCCTTTCAGCTGCAGCAGGCGCTGCTCCAATTCTGCTGTGTTTCGAGCCAGCATATAACTGACCTTCCTCTGATGGGCCAGAGCCTCCTCCTTGTCATTTAGCTGTAAGGAGATATACGCGTATAGATATACAGTAGATACGCCAAGAGGGGAAAATTCACCAAGTTCAAAAGCATTACTCTGAAACAAAAATTCTTTTCAGATATGCATATATTCGCACAAAACCATGCAAGTATAAATAGTAAAAGGAAACATTCTCATTTTGTTGTATTTATAAAGGGAGTCAAATTCTGTGGAAAATAAAGGTAAAAAGGAACAGTGAAACTCCCAACTTTTCTTAAGTCTGCCTGCTTACTCGGGAACACTGATTTTGTAACGTCACCTGAAGTCTAACTGACCAGGTCGATTAGGTGGTGCAGAGCGTCAGGGACGTCATTCGAAATCTGTCCCTCAGCTGTGGACTGCAGCATCCCTCTTAGCTTCTGTGCCACCTTGGCAGATCCTGGTACCGACAAACACACACTAGTGAAATAACATGTATCCTGACAGACTTTATGATATCTTGCACACGCTCATTACACACATTTATAATGTCTCTATACGGCTGACTGGGACAGTGACTGTGTAAGGATGCCCTTGACTTCACACAGTCCCAATAAAGTACCATAAGACCAATGTGGCAAATATGAGTGTCTTGCTTTTAACATGAACCTCACTTTCTCCCCTGTGGCCAAGAACGTCCTTGCAAAGGCGGCCATCTTTCTCAGCCAGACGGAGGACCTGGTCGCTCCTCCGCTTCAGCTGCTGCTCAAAGGCAATACGAAAGGCGTCTGCCATCATATAGGCCTCCTCCGTCCTCCTCCTCTGCATCTCCACCTGAAATAAAGCATCCTTCCAGTACTGTAAAAGCGCACCAAACACTATGGCATGGAGAAGTACAAATATGAATAGAATTATTTGCTTCTATTTCTATATTATGGTTCACACAAAGTAAACCGAATTTTCACTTCAAGTATCACTTCCTGTATCAATAGCTGAAACATCACTGAAGCTCTTGTTAAAAGACAAGCTAAATGTCAAATATCCCTCGACTCCCTACCTCCTGTGTGAGCTGAAGCACCTGCTTTCGGCTGGTAGCTGCAGCCTTGGCACAGAGACATGGATCCCCCTCGCTGGCACTGCAGCAGCAGGCCCCAAGGACAGCCAGCTGGGCCACGGATACAAACAAGTACAGTCACGTGTCGCCTTACAATCTTAAAGGACCACCATTGTATACGCAGTTTGTCTTTGATATCCAGTGCCCGTACTTCCAACGCGGTCTCGTCTCTCCCCAAGCCGCTGCAAACAGGAAGTGAGCCCTTGAAAGCTCTCTGCTGTTCCACACTCAACAAAGACATGAGCTCCAGGCACCGCTGGCTCAGGACTGCCGGAGGAAAAATGGTGGATGAAAAACACTTAAGCATCTCAAAAATAAAGTGAATATCATTCATTGTACTTTAAATTAGTTCATACTGGAATAGGTCATCTGTTGTACAAGCGGGTCTTATTTCTGAGGGATCATGCAGCTTAGAAACACCAACTAATAACATTATTGTTGTATATAGAAATGACCATGACTAAATTGTGATTTTTGTAATTGCAGGGTATGGGATACCTACAGATATTCTCTGATCTCAGCTCCTGCACCATCTTTGCAGTCTCTTCTACAGTGTCACTCAGTGTCTTATTTTCAATGCACATCCTAATACCACAAAACACATGCAAAAGCTTTATATACAAAGCACTGCTAATCTTTCTGCTATTCTATAAATACAAAAAATAACCATTATGACTTATTAATTTGACCGTCTGCATCACTGTTACTGTGTTCAAGTATACCTTTCATGCTTGTCTTTCCAAGACTGCTCAGTGTTCTTAAATCGTTCCTGGTTGAAGGTGATTTTCCACTGTAAAGCATTCACTTCCTGAAAGGGAGCATATCTTGAAACAATGTGGGAGCATAAGGACATCTACTGACTACCCTGCGTGCTTTTCATTTGGTCTGATTCAACACGGAAAGAGGGAGGCAATTTTAGCCCAACTAACTCAGAACAAGTAGAATAAAAAACAACAGAACAACATTATAAAGATGCATTAAAATGTGGGAACCACTACAGCAGGCCAATCTTATCTGCAAAGGGCCAGTGTGCATGCAGGTTTTTAGGATAACCTGTAGGTCAGCTGTTCAATCCCAGGTATGAGGACTCTTCAGCCAATCAGTCCTCTAACTAGTAATCTAATTAGGGAGTTGCAGTGAAAACCCACATACACAGTGGCCCTTTGCGGATAAGATTGGCTATCCCTGCACTGCAGTAAACAAACACAGCAAAACAAATTCTGTACACAGTAATCAAAGCAAATGTATTTTAAATGTCAAAATGTGCATAATTAAAACACAGTATACAAAAAGTATACAAAACACCAAATGAAAAGGACTTCAACACTGAGGTAAATAAATCACAATTACAAACACAGCTACAACGCTGAGTCATATAAAGTAAATTTGCTGTATGCGTCAGCTCTAAATGGGGTCGGACAATTAGCAACGTGAAATGTGAATTTTCAAAGCAACAAGAGGCAACTAAAAGGGTTAAGCTCAAATAGTGCCTAAAGTGTATGTAACAGTGGTTGCTAAATACTACAAAAGAATGGCCTCAAAAATAACCACAGAACCTAATAGGCACCTCTATGACATAGTCAATGATAACTAGAATATTTAGTGAGGATGCTATTCAAAAACAACATGTAGCCAAGGCCATTGCACGAAGATGCATAATGTGGGGTTAGGAGCACAAAACATGGACCCCTGTGCAAGAGAAGAAAAGTCAGATGAGTCATATTTCCATTCTACATGTGGATGAGTTTGCATTTAGAGAACGCCAAGGGACGTCTTCAACCAGCAGTTCCTCTTGTACATGGCGAGTCATTAGCTTCAATGGTTTCCCTGGGTGATTGTATAATGGCCCAGCAGTGCATTTTACCGGACCCATTTTACAAGACCCGGTGCACCCTACTGAGCAAACAATGTCCCTTCATGATACTTCCTCAAATTCAAGAGTAGTTTCAGAAACACTAGCACAAATTCATATACAGTTTTCCCTGTCACTAGGTCTAAACCACACTGACCTCATAAATTCTGAAATGCAGAGTTCAAAGATGATTTCCAAGTGCTTTCTCCCTGAGTGTACTAGTCTTTTGCTTTTGGTCCAAAACCTCACAACGTCTTCAAGAATATTACGACAGCCAAAAATGAAGGTGGTCCTACTCGATATTAGGTACTTCAGATATTGTTGAATTATTCCATTATATTATCCACCCACTGAAGACAAAAGTTAGTTTTACCTTCTCCAAGGCCTTGTTTCTCTCCTCACTTTTCTGTAGTAAAGTCTTGGTATGAGTGGTGGCTTTATCAAACATGGCCTTAGAAGGGACAAGGAGGGAAGAGGAGGCAGAAAGATGAAGCTCAGAAAAAGTTAAAAAGACCTCATTAGTTAAAGTAACTATTAATATTAAAAAGGAAAGATCTGCCTGGCATTATAAAAATGATGAGCACTCACCCGACTCTGAAGTATCTTGAGGGCTTCATGTTTGCCCTCCAGGTGACGCCGAGTGGCCTCCAATTCGCAATGCAAAATTTCTGTCTTCTGTTGTATAGAGTACATGGGAAATGTACAAACGAGAGGAGGCCATTGGGCCCATCAAGCTTGTTTTGGAGTGTTTGTTGTGAATCAAAGATGAACAAACCAAATCAACTGCCACCACACATGTATCATAATAACTTTCATGGATCGTTAACTTCTTTTATCACCTTTATTTTAATCACCTGCAGTTTGTTTATCAATTACATGATTTGTAAACTACAAATGTTTAACATCCATGCATCTTTGAACCTCCTAAGCAAGGCTGTTGATGTTTTAAAACCACAATTGTAATAGTAATCAAATTTGTTAGACATAATGGTGCCATTACCACATCATATAATGTATTATAAAAGGAAGATTTATTAAGGAGGTTTTTTTATAAATTTTGTCCCTCGTCACATTATAATTTCGTGCTGGCTGTTTTATATTTATTTATTTGTCAAAAGTTCTTGCACACAGGGATTAAAACATACCAAAACAGAGAGCTATGGCAGTGTGCTCATTATATTAAGAGATGTTTGAGCTATCTTCTCACCTCTGTAACTTCCTGGAGTTGGGTCTTCAGCTCCTCGTTGGAAAGATCACAAAGTGATCCTGGGACAAAAAAACACACATGCAAGTAAGAGATAAATATGTGAGCTTTGAATCAATATGCCCTGAATGTTCTCTGGCGTTCCCAAGTCAATAGTGTATTTGCATAATTCTATCCAATCAGCACACTGCTTTGTTTAGTACATCCTAAGGTACGGATTTGAAAAATAATTGTAGTAGTTCTCAAAGATATTTGTTTGGTCATGCTCAATATCATGAGAAAAAAGATGTGTATGACATTTTTCAAAAAAGCAAGAACACATTTGTTGCGTGCTAAGAATACTCAGTGATTGCACACACTCTCTGATGCAGCGCGAGAATGCCAATACACTACAGGTACAGAAATGTAAAAAAACACAGAAAATAGAATAAGAATATAAGGTTGCACCACAAGTACTCAGTTCTAAAGGACTGGAAACAAAAATCCAAATGTAGTTAACGGATTCAAATATCTTCAAAACTGAATGCCATAATATGTAATACCATAATCTGCTAGAGCTACATAATGTCACTAATACTGTATAATATTGATTGCTAATAGTTTAGAGTCCCTCAGCATTACCAGTAAGTCTCCTTTGAGCGCAGGGCCGCTCAGTGTCCTCTCCCTGCTGCAGTGCTGCACAGGATGTCCAGGTGAAGGCCAGAGTGCCACTGTCACCAGACCGATTCCATGGAACTGCTGGAGACTCCAGGTCCAGCGTATCTCGCCGGACCTCTTTCCTGGCATACAGCGCCCCCGGCTTCTTGCCCAGGCCGTCCCCAAGGTCCCCCCCCATCATGTCATCCTCAGATGGTCGTCTCGGGGTGTTCTTGGCCCATTCCGCCCCAGCCTCCATCCAACCTTTTGTTCCCAGTTCGCATCAAGAACAACAATAACAGTGCCTGAGCCTCAGCGCTACAACTGTGGCGGCACTGGTGCTGAACCAGGTACAAGGGTGCGGACATGCAGGATGCCAGTTCCTGTGGTTCACCCCTGCGCTGGAAAAATAAAATGGTGTTTCTGTATGTCTTTATTTATTGAACGTATTTACATGAGACTAATTTATCACCAAGCTGAATATCATTAAAATATAGCTCTTATCAAACTGTATTTGCTATTTGTATTCAAACGTAAAGGCCTTCGGTCATTGTAAAATGACGTCACCGAAGTTTTATTTAAAGTGCTCGGTAATATATTGATTCCAGCCGCATACGGTGAGAAAATGAATACAGACTAAAGTAATAGCTTTACCAATTTCCACAATTCTACCTTAATTAAAAAACACAATTAAACTATAAAACAATGTGACCTGCGGAACAGAAGTTTGAGTTAATTGTAAAATGATACAGCAGCTACGTGGCATCAGGTGCAATCGGCTTACCTTAAATGGCATCCAGACGCAACATATAGTATACATGTAAAATACTTTCACCCTCCGAAATAAAGATGGTGTAACCGCGCGGCGTAAATACTTCAAGGATGCGAAAGACACACTTTCTGAAGTTTCACTAGTATACCAAGGACTGTTACAGACGTGGCAACAAAATGCCTCGGGCGGCAGGAAAAGACGAGGGGGAAAAAAAACACATATAGGCGTGACCCAGAAATACCCACCATATGCTCTTTTTTAGAACCATTTACTATATGTGAATATTCCCAAAGAAATTTACTAGCTAAACCGATCTTGTAAAACAAGGTGAATTATAAACGAGTGGGTGGAACAATATATTATCTTAAAAAAACTAAGTATTATGATAAGCAAACCAATTTATATACGTTATATAAAGTAAAATACTGAACTATTCGACTCACGAATGCATCAATTAACTAAAAAAACAAATAACTTAAAGTGAAACTTCGAGAATATAGCTAGATTTTGTTTAAAAATGTTCCTCGATCCGACATCGTCGCTTTTCTCGGGGGTATATATTCGTTTTCACAACCATTTCAAATATAATGCATTATAATTGTATAGATACTAGTATTACTATGTAACTGTTGAAATTGTTACATATTAATTTTGGTTAAGAAATATTTACTTTTACACTTCTGTGTCTATTTTGCGTTACTTTCCTCATATTAAAATATTGTTAAAATGTATCGTTTTTGTAGACGTTAAACCATATTCAGAGATTTATAGTTTCCCTAACGTTTCATGCTTTGTGAATGTGTTTCATAAGCTGCAAAAGGACATTAAGGCATGTATTCGTGTGTTCTTAAAATAAGAATATATCTAATTAACTTTATGTTGGGGTTTGAAGCCAGTCTCTGCTCTGTGTATACGCAGTTTGCATATTATCCATGTATTGCATGGTTAGGTTTCCATCCTCAGTCCAATTACCTTAAATTGGCGCCTACTAATTGGCAACTGTAAATTACCTACAGCAGTGTTTTCCAACCCAGGCCTTGGAGACCACCAGATAGTTCATGTTTTTGCTTCCTGCCAGCTCCCAAAAATATGGACTGTCTGGAGGTCCTTGGTGGCTGGGTTGGTGTTACGTGCCGTAAGTTTTCCCCCAGCGGTGATACGTACCGTAACCTGGAACCTGAAGACAGCCACCTTTGCGTTTCGTCAGCTGCATCCTGGATCCGCCTGGCCCCGCCCACCGGCTGTGACGACTTCCGTTTCCGGG
>JABFDZ020030684.1:0-18910 GCA_019775955.2 Pollimyrus isidori
ACCCCCCCGCTCATCCCCAGTCCCTACCCTCTTTCCCTCCCCGACGCTCGTTCGCTATACGCAGCCGCCCCGCACACCCCCCCCTCCCCCCCTTCCTCCCACATGCATATCAGAATATTTACGTGACCTGTGAGGTGTATGGCATTGCCTGTCACTGTCCAATGGGAGGCCCTGCCAGTCCGCTACTTTGCTTGGCAGGCCTTCCTATTGGCTGAGATGAACAGGAAGAAGTCACAGTGGCCGTGGCAAATTCCATAGCAGGCTGAGTTTAATGAGCTCCCACATTTTAAAATCGCAGATAAAGAAATTAAGCTGAAATGAAGAAGTTAGACAGGGTTGACTTTAATTCCTAGAAATCAAAAAGAGAAACGATCAGTTTGTGATATCTTTGATTTTTATTGTACAATTTTTTACATGAATGATTTAAAAAGTTTTGTTTTTATTTTGGTTTTACATTTTCGAGTGCCACAGGATTGTAATTTTTAGTTTTATTTTCTTTTAGTTTTTTTTGTCCGTCTTGAAGCACGGTGTCAGTACGGAGTACACCCGGCTATCTGTATGTCCCTGGTCCTTCGCCTTCATGGCTGTCTCCTGGCCCACCATCTTGCCTAATTCTGATCATGTGGACCCTTTTCCTGGCTGTCCCATCGGCACAGTGCAGCTCCTGAGACACTCCGAGGTGTCCCTCCCCATCCCGCAAGGCCAGCACCGGTGGCCGTCCTCCCCGGGTGCCACCAGAGCTTCTCTGCTTGGCCAGGTTCTCTTCAGTTTTTGTTCATCTTTCCACTGGGCACTGAAGGACCTGTTAGGTGCCAGCGTCTCCTGCGGAGCTGACAGCACAGGCCAGCAGGGCCCCTCCCCGTCTGAAGATGTCCATCATAGTGGACATAGTTTGGACCAGGGCAGTGTGCTTCTGGCTTTCATCCTGTAGATATCAAACCTTGACTTTGAGTGGACTGCAGATTTGGATGAACCTGATGGTCCAGCCCCCCACCCCCAAGCTCTGGCCCTCATGGTGCTGGGGGTGTCCCACTCATTGCATATGGACGGCCAGCACCTCCGCCCTGGGGACCGTTGCATTTTACTGTGGAGGACCGGCCGAGGCCTGCGAGGGGGGGAGGGGGTTTGCCGATATGTTGTTGGGTCACTGCTTCACAAAGACCTGTATTATGTCATTTCCACTAACTGAGGGGTCTCCAGAGACTACACTGTCCTGGGGAAGATGTTTGAGTATGTGAGGAGTAAATAAAAGTGGAGAACGTGTTTACAGTCCCGCAGTCTCATTACCCACACCTGTTCCTGTCTGTGTCTGCGGTTGTGTGAAACTGTGTACAGGAATGAATCCCGCAAACAGGAAGTGGGTTGTGACCGAGACTGTTTCCATGGAGATGAGGGATTACTCCCAAGGACAGAGGCGGTCAGATACACGTACAGCTGTGTGTGCTATTGTGCAGGAGGACGGCACACACACACACACACACATACACAACCACACGTGTCGCCTGATGTCACATGGGCTCTCTTGTACCACAGCACAGACAGACACGTGCTTGGTGGGATGAGCCGAGTATCCGCCTTAGCACGGCTGGTGATGGTAGGAGGGTGCGGCCTGGGCAGAGCATATGAGTCAGTCATACATGTTTTAGCTGGATCATACTGGCGTGTTTTTACCGTGTCGCTGGAAGCTCAGCTCGCTGGTTCTGTTCCTCACTCAGGCTGCTCACGTTCCGCTTCCCCTGCCAGAGCGAGGCAGAGACGCCAGTATAATCCCGCACTTGGCTTTCATCACCGACTCTGTCCTCAGAGACCACGCCAACGCATGCACCATAAGCGGGGAACAGCAATGAACGCCCCCGACCCCCACCACCGTGCTGTCTTGCTTCTCTGCCTGCCCCCTGCTGGCCATATTATTTGTTGCGCTTGCTTTCTCTACACCCTTCATAAGCCGTCCGCTGCTATATGAACACACTTTCGTAAAACAGCCTCAAGTGTCAAAGGTGTGGAAGTTCCCGCGTCACGGAGATCGTGGGGAACGGCGTTCTGCTTTCGGTCCGCCGGTGTCCCCCACTGGAAAGTCGCTGCTGTGCTGCCATCGGCTTCCGTGGCGCTAAGGGACACGACCGTCTGCGAGCAGGACTCTGACGTGGCAGGACTCTGGCTTAGGGGAGAGTCCGCATATTTGGCTGCTTTGCCTCCCGGCCCCTCTTGAGGATGACATCACCACTCAAGTTTTATCATTCTCGTGTCTCTTTAATCGGGGTGGGTGGGCGCTTTCCTGGGATTGTGACTCCCGCTGAAATCACATTTAGCACACGGGCATCAGGTGACCGGCACAACTTAAGGGGCTCTTGGGGACAGGCAGAGAAGCTTAATACCACAGAGAGACTTTATTTGTGGGGGTGGGAGTATTTACACATTACAAATAAACAGCATGTAATGAACTCCAGCATGGCACCTGCTACTGTGAGGAATGTGGAGCCCATGTAGAATCCATACGAACACTTTCAAAGTTTGAGAGACAATGCAACTGAATGGCGTAGAAATGACTGTGATCGACAGCGTAATGAATCAGTTCTGACTCTGTGTCGCTCATTAAAGTGTTTATTAGCGTGAGCCCGCGAGCCGCCGACGGGAAGCGAGAGCCGAGAACAAGGACGGGGGCGGCGGGTTAAAAACTCAATTAAGGCACGAAGCGAGACGCCTCAGAGCGTCCCTCTGCGGCCAAAGCGCGACATGGGAGGATTTCCATGGAAACCGTTAAATTAGACACCGGGGGAAGTGGGACAGAGGTTAATAAAATGTTATGCTTTGTGGGAGGGGGCTTCATTTTATTAGGAAGCGTTATTATTCAGTTTGATGCCCCCACCTTAAGGTGGTCACACGCTCACACTGGCCCTCTTTTCTCCAGACCGAGAGGAAAATTGAGCTCGAGGGTTCCGACCGTGGAGTGAAATGCTACCTGGGGCTACTCCCCACCTGGCGGAAGACTGCAAACCGGAATGACTCAGCAACGTGATCTGGCTCCCACAGCAGTGTGGTTTCATGTGCGTGCCCCCCCCTCAGCATCAAACATGTCCTTTCTTTCTCATGCGTGTCCACGGCCAGCTTGCAGCATGACGCTCATGCGTGTTTGCTTACTGAAGTCACCATGTATGCGGCATGACATCCGCGCTGTGGGTTCAACCTGAGTTTTACTCTGTTTTTTTTAGAGAATGTAATTGAGGTCTCTAAATTCCCAGGAGAAATATGCCAGTGTCCAACATTTTTTAAAAGGAACTTAAGTTATACCTTTAGTTCAAGGTAGGGAATCCAGTTGGGAGTTTGTTAAACTCTTTGCCCCATATGTTGGGTCAGTGGGTAGCACTGTTCCCTCACACCTTCAGGGTTCGAATATTGGCTCTGCGCTTTGAGTGGAATTTGAGTGTTCTCCTCATGCTGGACAAAAAACACACAAGTCAGGCTTTCTATCACAAACCATTTAATCTTCTCAGTGCATCTCAGTAGAAAACTCAACTCGCTTAAGGCGATAACAGTAAGTGGATTCTGCAGATAGCACCCCTCCAGGAAGACGCTTGCACCCTGAAAAGGACCACAGCAGCTGTGTCTGGCCACTTATGTGCTTGAATGGAAATTAAACCGTTATTTGGCGCTGGACCTACCAGAGCCCTACTGAAAAGTGCGAACTAGGGGCCAGCGAGAAAGCGCCAGGACGAGCAGGTGTGCTTTGTTTTACAGCTCGGCAATGTGACAAGTGCAGTGCATTATGGGATATGTGTTCAAGTCACGGTGCGTGGTTCAGGAACCATAATTTTTTAGAACCTCTACAAGGCCGCAGTTCATCTTCAAATAATTTGCCATTTGATCATTAACAGAACAGGCAAGCATACATCTGCCTCGGAGTGTGTGGCATCATTCAAAGGTCCTCTAGCAGCCCCCGCTATTACGATTCCTCACCTGGCACCTCAAATTGCACAGAATGTAAGAACGGATTCTCTCAGTAGGACTTGGTCTAAGAAAGCTGGTGTATCTAAATGGGGTGCAGACGTCAGCCCAACATCAGAAGCTGGGGGGTAAACCAGTGTAAAGACCAAAAATTTGACAAAAAAATAACTATAGCTGACAGGCAGGAAATGAAATCCAGACCTGCAGGAGAGCTGCAGCTCTGTCAGTCAGTCCTGGCGACCCTACCTCCTCCCCTCGGTCGGCCCCTGTGAGCCTAGCTCCTCCCCTCAGCCTGTCAGAAAGCCTTGCTCCTCCCCTTGGTCAGCCTCAGAGAGCCTAGCTCCTCCCCTCTGATACAGAATGGCACTCTTCTGGTTTTACATCTCAGCGTGATTTCATGTTCAACTTCAGATTCACCGATTACTGAGCTTAATTGGCAGCTAGTGGGCAGAGCCCATGTCTGCGTGGTGACATTACTGCCCTCTCCTGCGTTCCTGGGACCTACTAGCGGACAACACTGAAAGGGAGAGGCGAGGAGGGGAAAACCGGCTGAGGAAGCCTGAGAGGCACGGTGCCAAGGGACACCCCTCCGCTCCCCTCGAACCACTTGTCACGGAAACCCACTCCACCAATCGGCAGCTGGCTTGAAATATGCAGGCCCCTGGATTCTGTGTTCCTGCGTGCAAGTCATCACATCCTCCATCTATCATGGAGGGGACCAGGCCAAACGCAGCGAGCAGCTCCCTGGCTGAGGGTTAGGGATGCGGTGAGCAGCTCTGTTACGTGGCTTTGAAGGAGCATGGTGGTAGATGCATGTTAAGCATTAATAAACACCTGTGTTAAGGTGTTACAGGTACTTCAGAGAACTGCGTTTCTGCAGGAAATCTGAGGCACATTTAGCAAACACTACTGCGCAAGACCAACCAGCCAAGGCAGGGGTATGAACAGTGTGAAGGAAGCCTTCCACTCTACCCAAAACAACAGCAGTGAGAACAGTCTAGCTCCTCATGACCTGAGGCCATTTATCCTGTAACACTAACATGAAGCATGGCACTGGGAAGCTCCAAGGGCTCCTGCCAGGTCCACACTGCCCCCTATGGATTACTACCCGCCTCTGGGGTTTCTGCTAGGTATCTCAGTCTCTTCCAGACCCAGATGGGGATGAAGTGACGTGGGATGCGCTCTGTGGCTGAGGTGATGTATGTATGGGTCTTGCAGGAAATGCATAAAAGCTAAATAAAGCCAGGGTTTGCGCTGTACTACTGGACGTCCTGACTCCATCCCCCCCAGGGCCAGCTGGCTGAAGCGTGACGTCGGTCTCCTTTCCAGGAAGAGCCAGATGCTGTCATCTCTCCGCCCCGATGACAGCCTCACCCAGTTACTCGCCTGTACCCTTCTGCTGGCCAGTGCTGTCCACAAACGGCCTGGGGGTACCAGCGAGGAGGAGGGGAGAGAAGAGAAAGATGATGTCAATCTGTCAGCATCGCCTTCTCCGAGGCAACCAGCAGGGGGAGCAATGGTTGATTACTCTGGCTTGCGGCAGAAACCTACAGCCACTGCTGATGTAACCTCGAGAGGGATTTTACAGCCACAAGCTAAGGCCCTGATTCTGTGAAATAAAACCGAAGGTCTCAAATGGATATGTCCAGACCCGACATAATTAAAGGCCAAATAAAAGGTCACAGACTGCGGGTTTCGTATTTCCAGATGGTTCAGATTTTCCAAAGTCCAACAGAAAACTACTTTCTGACCAACTGCATTTCAGGGCAGGACCAACATAGCCATTTCATCTCAAGTCCGCATGTCATGACAGGCCTGAAACAGGAAACAGATTCTCTGTATCCATACAAAGACACAGAATCATCCTCTGCCTTTTTTTTTTCTCTTAGTTCTAACGAAAGTGGTGCAGAGTGCTGCAGAACAGAGCACTGTGCTCCAGGCACTGCGTCCACAACATTAACCTCTACAGAAAGCCCAATTTCATGTGAAATGTTCTCATTAAAGAAACACATAAAAATAGCATTTTCTCAACCTTCCAAATGGTCAAATAATCAGTTGAAGATTGCAGCTTCTGGGCACCCATTATTATTGCATCACGGAGATTAAATAGTCTCACTCGTGTGACCATTCATTTACCAATGGGAATGGAATAGGAATGAGTCGTGGTTTTAGCAGGGAATCAGCTGACATGCCTGCAGCCTATGGCATAGGCTGTAAACAGGTACATGGTGTTGATGCTAGAGTAAATATTATATAATTCTGATGGACAGTTTCAAATAGCAGTGAACTCTTCCTTCATCCACAACTGCAGTGATAACCCGACAAGAGCACCATCTTGTGATCTGTGGTGACAAGTTTACCAGTCACAAATATGACCAATAGCTGCACTGGTGGTAACTGACACTGGGAACAGAATGGAGCTTGATTGGTTGTCAGGGCAGCACTGGAAGGGTGAGGGTCTGTCCAATCGGGCTCGACTGGGCTTGAGGGGTTGTTGTAGTGACCAATAGAAAGATTCACATTCCACCATAAAATGAAATGCTTCATGGAACTGACACAAACAAACAATTTGGTGGTAAGAGATCAGAAAAGAAAACAGTGTTGAAGAAATGTGGGGGCTGAGCTCACCGGGGGACGTCAGGGGGCCAGGTGGGCTGCACCGGTGTGGGCAGGGAGCTGCTGGGGCTCATCAGCATGGCGCTGTAGATGTTGGATGCCACCACCAGGATGCAGAGCAGAATGGGTCCGATGATGGCCCCTTCCAGCCCCAAGTAGTACGCTCCCCCCGCCACCGCCAGGCCGGTCAGGTACGGGTGCCCGCCGCTGGGGGACAGGTGGAGGAGATCATCAAGTGACATTCAACAGAGGATTGCTGCGCTAAAGGTCATCCCACATGCTTCTGCCATTTCTAAGGCTGTAACAACATCGGCCCCAGAGACCGCGGCTTGGGAGTCGCCCCTGCGCTTCCTGTGGTACCTAGTTTGGGCTCAGATGCTCAATGGTTCATTGTGTTTGGGGTCTATGTCCTGGTGAAAATGAACCTACAATCCCAGCCTGGGGACTACTGACAGGTGGTCCTGGTCCTTTTGAGGTTCTACCTGTATCATATTCCTGTCATCCTGCCAAACCTATCCCCTCTGCTAAACAAAGTCAGATGTTGTCGGTCTTTGAAGGCCGCTGCTAATCTTCAGGCTCCATCCTGGATGCTAAGGGTTAGCGTTAGCCTGCTCTTTCATGGTCACAGAATTCCAAGCCTAACTGACAGTGATCTTATCAGAGTCACACACACATACAGACACCCCCTCACCCAGAGATGTCAGAGTAGATGGCGGTGTCCACAAAGTAGGTGGGCAGCAGGTGGCAGAGCAGCAGCAGGATGGCCATCACGCCCTCTCCCTGTGCCAGCCACAGATCCAGCACAGCAGGCAGCGCTGCCCAATATGTGCCCAGGAAGGGCACCGCACCCAGGATGGCGGCCATGGCTGCCAGGAGAGAAGGAGGTATGGTATGAGCATTGGGGGGGGGACAATAAAAATTAAATTTCAAAGTTTGGGGGTATAAAGCTGAGAGCTGCCCCATAACCACGGCAGCCAGGATGATCAGGGGCAGCTTCAGAGTGACTTTCCGGTGGATTTACACAGAGCAGAGGGAACCTCGATCTGCAGGCCTTTCTGGAACATACCCTTTAAAAACACACTAAAAAGCAGGAGAGCAGCACCGTGCCAAGAGCCTGTAGGTCCATGCAGGAGCTGTCGGCATTCCTGTAGATGCCTCTGCTTCACGCGCCAATGGTTCCAGTCACACAGCACAGATCTCTGGGCCAGCATACATGATGTCTGACTCGTGACAGATGGGCAGTCTGCCTCCCCTGAGCTCCAGCAGACTGACACATTCAGACGAAGGCACAAGGCATGATGGCAGATCCAGGCCCGGTTCACAGGCCCTGGGTTCAAGCACAGCCACTCCCAGAGACCTGACAATTGATGTGGGGAGGTGGCTCAGCGGGCAGGAGGCAGAGACGGAATGGGATAGGGTTCAGCATAAGGGCGTATTGCCAAGAACTCCGGGCCCAGAATGACGTCTGCTGTGGATGGAAGTGCGCCCCCTACTGGGAGACCATCTGATCAGAAGTGCCTTTGCTCCAGGGTACTTGTAAAGCAAGCTGTTATTTTAGGAATGTGGGGGGAGTTTTGGGCAGGGACCACACTGAATAAACCTTGAGATACATGTTACAAAATATAGGGATAGAAAAAAATCTGAGGCAACATGTTCCTCAAGCATCAGTTTAATAAGTTTAATTATGAAAAATTCATATGTCAAATATTGTTTGGCTTCTGTAGGACTCTCCAGTTGCACGGGATGTGCTGAAATGTTGAATTTCACTCTATATGACAGACAGCCTGGGGACATGACTGTGTGGATGAAGGAAGTTTTTTAACAAACCCTTTCCTAGGTAGGTGGGGGGGTGGGTCCAGTTAGTCAAAGATGGGAAACGTAAAGCTTGAATTTATCTATGTGATTGCCGCAGCAGATGCTCCCCCTTCCCCTGCCTCCACACCCCCTCCCCCTTAAGCAGGATGAGGAGGCGGCGAGATCTTTGCCCTAAATCAGTCCTCCGATGCCCCCTCAGGACAGCGAGCTGATGGCATTCGCACACACACCACAACACTGTACTGTTCTGTGGTGCAGGAACAAGCGTGCACATCAGGTGCCGAGGAGAGGGATCACCATGGTGACCATGGCACACCGCCAGGCCAGAACCAACCTCAGACTGCAGACTTGCTGGGTGGGGTGCTTTCACAGTCAATGTCTCCCAGTGTATTTTGCGCCAGATGGAGGTGTCAGAATGCCTGATCCAGGACCACCTGGATGCTACCCCTCAAACCCTCTCCCCATCTTCCTCTCCCAGTAAAACCCTGAGATGGAGAAATAGTCTGCAAGTCCAGGTATTTGGAAGCAGGAAGAAAACAACGGAGAGATGGAGGAGACAACGCCCACCCTGTGCATCCTGGCTCTCCTCATCAGCGGCATTGATGCCAGCTCTCGAGCACCCCCTGAGTAGCGGGCAGCGACACCAGCTCTCGAGCTCCGCCTGAGTAGCGGGTCTCCATCCCGGCTCACGAGCTCCGCCTGAGTAACGACGCTGGCTCTCGAGCTCCGCCTGAGTAGTGGGCCTCTATCCGGGCTCTCGAGTACCGCTTGAGTAGCATCTTGGCAGGGACTGCACTTCCATGAGCATCATATGGCTTTTTTTAAATGTGTGCTCTACATACTCCTACCTGCATTGTCACATGCAGTCAGCAACCCGGTCCCAGAGACCCCACTGTACAATTGCATTGCCATTAACCACAGTGTCCAGTAAATAGCTATGCTACTTGGTTGGAGGTGATTCACATCCCGTCATCCTCATATGTGTACATCTGCCTCGAGACTCACCAGAGGGGATGAAGACTATGTTGATGCCAAAGATGGTATGGGTTAGCCACGTGTAGAGGCCGTAGAAGGCAGCCATCTTGAGTGAGGCATCAAAGACTCCCCTGGGAAGAGAGGCATGTGTGTACATTAACACAACGCTCATTGGAAGTTGGAAAACACTGCCTTACTGACTGACTATAACTGTTGCAGTAAGGCAAAGTTTTTGCCTGAACATTACAGCAACAGCAAAGGTTTGAAATAATATGTTTTATATACCCTGACAGGATGTGCCATCCACAACATCACAGTCTACAGAGGCTCCACTGGAATCACAGACTGGTATCTTAGTTCCTGTTCACTGACTTCTATAAAGCGATTAGTTAAGCATTCCGACACGTCTGGGAACACAAGGGCTCTAGTGTGACTGGGTGCACCTTGGGACGTGGCATTTGGGAAGCTGACTTGGACCAGGGTTGAACTTTTACTTTAGCGCGCTGCCTGTAAGTCACCCGCCTAAAAGGGCACCAGTCCTGCACAGGCATATAGGCTCAGTCAGGTCCCAAGAGCAGTGACAGCGCCCTCCACAGGGTGGAAGTTTGAGTGGAACTGTCCCCTTGTGCTGCACCGCTGCAGTGTGATGAACCCCTGAAGTGCCCTTCACCAAAGCAGGCGTCAGGATCTTGGTCGCTTAGCTACCAGTCAACACACATTTACAGGGCTGCATGCGAGGGGGTTGCTGCATTCCGAAGAGCACGTGCAATGCCAGGTCACCAGCGCCACGCAGCCAGCAGGAGGACACACACACACACACACACACACACACACACACACACACACACAGAGTCTCTGCTGAACTGTGACAGTATGTCTCTCTGACTGTCTTTATACCGCGCGCGTGTGTAGTATTTTTGTTTGGTTAAGGTTAGGGCTGGATAGAACCTAAGGTCCTCACTGTTCAGATTAGGGTTTTTCCCCACAGAAATTAATGGATGGTCCCCACGAAGATATGAATACAAACGTGTGCATGTGCTTTTGAATGGACGCCTCCCTCCAGCTGACCTGATGGCCTCCTCCACCGACTGGCCGATGATGTTGGACGAGGGTCCGGACTGAGACAGGGGGGTGAGACTGATCACCCACTTGACAGGCTTGTAATATTCACCACTGGAGCTCAGTAGGTAGAAGAGAGTGGTGAGGAATATCACCTGGCAAGGAAAGCAGCCATCATACACACACGCAAGGCAAGGCACTGCCAAGTCTGCCAGAAAGAGAGACAGAACGCGGGCAGGGGGGGGGCGGTAGGGGAGAGGGATAGGAGGGGCTCTCCTGGGATCATCCATCCTCCCGCAAACCACCAGAGGACCCCCCCCTCCTTCCATGCTGGGTTTCTAGCTGCACTTCAGTCCCTTGGCTGCAAAAACTGTGCTCCCTTCAACAAAAGTTGCTTCTTTTCCAAAAGGAGGTCATGGCCCCCCCAGGAGGTAGGGAGCAGTTGATATTGAGCGGCACATTGTGAGAAAACGTGACAAATTCCAGGAGATCAGGACACCATTCCTTCAGAAACAAACAGTCAGCGTCAGTGACCCTCCTGGATGCTATCCGGCCCCCACGCGGGCCACAAAAGCATGCCACCTACAGGTCAGATGAGGGTTTGCCGCTGTCTGCATGTTTGTGTGCTAATAATTGCTTTTTAATTTTATATTCATTACAGTTTGTATGACCTACTGATTCAAGGTGAATTGTGTGAAGCAAGACTTCAACAAGGTACAATTAATTCAACCACATAGAAATTAGGTAAAGACAAGCAGTACTGATTATGCTAAAGGTCGGAGCAATGTGTCAGCAGATTCACCATAAACTTTCCCAAAAACAAAAATAATAGCACTAATTTATATGGAAGTCATCAATGACATTAAGAGTCATATTTCTGGGCAGCAAAGGAGGTGGTTCTAGTAGTCAAACAAACAGATAATGAACACGGTACTGTATAATTCTGTGTCGGGCTATACTGTTCTCCGACATGTTTTGGACGTTGAAGGTGGGCTTACACAGTCATGGCTGTGGGTTCAATTCTTGTCCCAGTCCAGTTTGTAAGTTTAAATAGTGTGTTCTCTGTTCAGTTGGGGATTTTGGTTTTTGTATGTGTGTATGTGTGGTGTGTGCTGCCTCCAATTGGCTGTTCACTCCTAGAATGTCCCCTGCCTTATGGCAGTAAAACTCCTGGTAAGTCAGTTCGCGGGGGTGACAGGCTCACCAGCGACAGAGCGAAGTTGAGCAGCGCCGTGCCGCTGTGGAACAGCACCGTCAGCAGCGTGGTGGTGGTGGAGATCAGCAGGCCCACATTGCGGCTCATCACCACCCACAGCGACTCCACAATCTGTGAGAACAAGGGAGCGGTCGCCTCGTCACCCAGCATGCACTGTGGTGTGATGTCACCCCTCGGGGGGCGGTCAGTCACGTTTGCGACAGGATGACTTTGGTTAATTGCGCGGCCTACCCGCGGGACTGCATCCCAGAGTTCTCCTGACCATCTGGTCCCAGTGCGCTAAGGGCCAATGGGAAACGGCAGAGAAGGCCGTGCGCCACGTCCAAACATGGCATCACGCTGTTCCAGGACAATGGGGCTCGGAGGGAGCAACGGGTCCCGCTCATTCTCATTTGGCTGCTGCTGTAAGTCACTGACATGCCAGCGGCGGTCGGGCCGCAGTGCCAATGACCAGCTGGGCAGCGGAAGGGAGCTACACCACAGCACAGAACTAAAGGCGTCCATGCGGACAATTAGGGTTTAATCCCAGAGGGAGCTTAGCTGTCCTCTTGCATCTTATTTTTCAGTGTGAATTACACAGTCACACGTACTGTATATAGTGGCAGCTGTAGATGAAGACGTACAGCATTCAAGTAACAATGCAAAGATCATGGGTCCATATCCCAGGAAGCACATATCAATTGTAACCCTTCTTGTTTTGGATGAAAGTGTCAGATGAATGAATAAATAATTTACAGTTTTGCTTATTTGTGGGGAAAAACTGAGTAAAAGATAGCAACATTGGTAAACAAATTTTGTGAGGATGTCTGAAAAAAAGACATGTGCTCACGACAAACAACTATTCTGGCAACAGTTCTTGTTTGTTTGTTTATGTGGGTGGGGTCCAAAAGGTGGGGCGAGATGGTGGAGGGTGTAGACAGCTTAGAGGTGCAGCTGAGGAGCACGAGGGTGATCCACTCACTGAGAGCAGGGTCTCAATGTTCTCCTGCACAAAGGAAGCGATGTCCTGCCAGTCCAGGATGTCTCCCAACCAGCTGTTCTGCCGGTGGGGGTGCGTCTTGTGCCCACGATGCCGTCCCGTTTGGGTCACATTCTGAAAAACACGAGAACGTCAGGACGCCCCACCCAGGGCCAGGAGCCCACCCAGCCACAGTCCTGAGCCCTCAGCACCGTCTGATTTTAAAAAGGGCCCCACCTTGACAAACCAGGAGTGGTACAGTCGGTCCCAAAGCTCCAGGACCTGCTTTTCTATGACCGCCGTGTTGTTCACTTTATCACCGAGCATTTTGTGCAGCTGCGGAGTGAAAGAGGGGCTGCATCAGGGAGGCATCTCTAAGGGGTCCTACAGCCCCACTGAGCACCCTGTCCAAATGTACCACAGAAACCATAGCCAGCTTCTCCAATGCACCCTGGGAAAAAATGTAATTAACATTCCATATGTCTTATAGGTACAGAGTTCAACAAAGCAGCACAGCTCAGATCTCCAGGTATACCAGCACGTACAGGAACTCAGATCTCAGGCTTATATACCAGCACCTACAGGAAGTCAGATCTCAGGCTTGTATACCAGGTATACCAGCGCGTACAGGAAATCAGATCTGAGGCTTATAAACGAGGTATACCAGCACGTACAGGAACTCAGATCTGAGGCTTATAAACGAGGTATACCAGCACGTACAGGAACTCAGATCTCAGGCTTATATACCAGCACGTACAGGAACTCAGATCTCAGGCTTATATACCAGGTGTACCAGCACGTACAGGAACTCAGATCTCAGGCTTGTATACCAGGTATACCAGCGCATACAGAAACTCGGATCTTAGGCTTGTATACCAGCACGTCCAGGAACTCAGATCTCAGGCTTGTATACCAGGTATACCAGCACATACAGGAACTCAGATCTCAGGCTTATATACCAGGTATACCAGCGCATACAGAAACTCGGATCTTAGGCTTGTAAATGAGGTATACAAGCGTGTACAGGAACTCAGATCTCAGGCTTGTATACCAGGTATACCAGCACGTACAGGACCTCGGATCTCAGGCTTGTAAATGAGGTATACCAGCGTGTACAGGAACTCAGATCTCAGGCTTGTATGCCAGGTATACTTGCGCATACAGGAAACTGGAAACTGAGCTGCAGCAAGCTGGAAGGATAAATCTGAGGATAAGCAGAAACCATGACTCCGCCCCTCAGAAATCATGGCTCCGCCCCTCACCTTGTTGGTTATCCACTCTCTGCCATGTTGGTACACGTTGGTGGCAGCAGAGTTGAGGGCTTTCTGGACAACCTGGGCTTCGGGGAGCCAACTTTGTGTAGAAGAGACGTATTAAGTGGATTGTTAAAGGGGAAAGAATGACGCAGACTGGAGACCATTACAGCCAGAGCAGGACAAAGGTGACATTTTATTACCTCAGAGGTTCATCACAAAATCAACCAAAACACCATCTGGGGTCTCTTAATGGCTGACGGTCTTTGTGGTAATAGGGGACACATGCATTGACCAAATTCGGTGACTTACTTGGCCCATTCAGGGTGGTTGGAGAGAGTCTCGTTGATCAGGTTGCTGGTCACCTCAATGATGTGAACGCTTTCGTGGTGGACCTGGAGAGCAGGACACCACAGGCCAGACACCAATCAAATGAGAAACTGCCACCCCCGAAATCCAAAACCCAAATCATCCAGGCGAGGATTTATCATCACAAAGGCAGTCCAAAACTGCAGATTACACACACGGACTGGATGACTTCTGCCAACGTATTTAAATATGAAAATGACAGGCAAAGTGCATCTCCGGCCATCTCTGTCTGCGGCCCCGAGCCTCCTGCGAGCCCTTATTTGCACCTGTCTGATTTGAATAGCTCCCTTTCTGTGCTCCTGATTTGTTTGTAGCACCCTGTACAGCTCCTACTCCAGTGCTAACTCACTGGAAGCTCGGCTGAGCTGCACTGGTATTCAGCTGGCTCTCTGACGGCCATCCGCATGCAATCTGATATTTGTCTTGCTTGTACATCGCTAAAAGCAGCAGCTAAATAACTAATGAGAAAAGTAAACATGCAATGCTAACAGCACGATGCATCTATTATCATATTTGATGTCATATATTAATATTAAACTTGCCACTGGGTAGCCGTACTCCTGAAATCTCACAGAGCCCTTGTATTTTAAGCGATTCATCTTACTACCTAAATAACCTAATAACATTTCCTTTAACTGTGTGTAAGATAAACATGTGCTTTGCCTGAAAGCAGTGCTGACTGGGCATCTGGAAAAAGTGTATGGGAGAACTGAGGGGGGCACGGCAAACGGTTACCATGGCAGTGAGGAGCAGCGCCATCAGCAGAGTGCCCGTCACCAGCAGGAAGATGATGAAGATGCTGATCAGCTTGTCGAGAGACTGCTCCAGCCATATGATCATCTGAGAGAGAGAGAGAGAGAGAGAGAGAGAGAGAGAGCCACGCCATCGTGGCCAGGAGGGTAGGGAGAGGGACAGAGAGGTAAGCTGTCACCTGCCACATAGTGCCACCCAATCCAAACACACATCCGTGGCAGGACACATAGAGAAACCTATGGAGCAGTCCAGGAAACGTTTCCATGACAACCACAGCAGGTACGACATGGCCCGTTTAAAGGCCGCCAAAAACCTCCCTCCTCCTCCTGTGTCGCAGTAAAGAATTTTCCAAAAACAGACAGACATTCTCCTACTTCCTGATTTAGATGGAAGATAGTTTCATCAAACCAGGTTTCTCTATGGCTCCCCGACACGGCAGCCCGGTGTCAGCTGGTTATCAGCACCGTGACCACGGAGTAGTTAGCAGTAGATTGAAAACTCCTGTTGTTTTCCTGTACAGCTGCACAGGACAGTGTCAGTGTCTATCCTCCAGGAGCTCAGCAGCACACCACACCCACAAAAAGGCTGAAGCTTGTAATATGCCTTCAGTCAAAAGTGCCATATTGAATTTACACTGCGAGAGGGTCACGTCAAAACCTAACTCAATTAATGGCCCCACTGGAGCACACAATTATGGATATTAGTTTTTAAAGGTATTAAAATGGATTGTTATTAATTTAAATCATGACACACAATCTAAAAAAAGGGCTGTTAAACAAAGGGGCCATCACTTGAGTTCATCTGGGCTGTATTACTGAGTCACTTTACCAGAGTCAGTCTGGGCTACATTACAGAGTAACTTGACTGGACTGCATCTGACCTGTATTACTGAGTCACTTTACCAGAGACAGTCTGGGCTACATTACAGAATCACTTTACCAGAGTCAGTCTGGGCTATATACCTGAGTTACTTCAATCATTCACAAACAGGTGGCTGTTGGTTTTCCACCTCACAGCTCCATAAAGGGAGGCTAAAAGATGAGGCAGACAGGGCCTCCATCTGCTCCCTAAAGAAGAACACCACCCCTGTCCTGACAGCAGAAACCGGGCAAACGTGCCGCTGTGGACCCAATGGCATACAGGAAAACAGAAGAGGAAAGGGTCACACAGCAGGGACCCCCTTCAACCTAGGGCCACCGCCCCCCACAAATCACAGCAGGCTGAAGGGTGCCCCTGCTCTCCATGCACACACACAAGCCCACCAGCTGCAACACGGAAGCAGAAGCTATGGAAGGTTCTGACATTCAGCAGCTTATCAGCTGATGAGACAGCAAGGCGGGACAGAGAGAGTGGACTCACGGATGATGGGCCAGACCGTCCACCGCGCAGGGAAACACCGCGCAGGGAAATCCTTTGGAGGATTTTTTTTTTCCTCCAGATGACTGCTATTATTAATATCTTGCCAATCGAATAAAACCTGAAACACTTGACTTACGTCAGCAGGACAGATTTAGCCTGTTCTCTCACTTGCAGGGGGGGGCGAACCTTCAATAGCCGACTCGACAAGATACGGAGCAGGAGGAGAAAGCAGGAAGCCTAACGTTTCAGTCTGAGAGCGAGCGGGTGACAGCTTCAGGACAAGCTTCTAGCGGTGCGCACACGGGAACACGCACGCCCTCACACGCCCTCTCACTCACGACAGGCCGCAGCCAGTGTGCCATTACCTGCTTGTTAAGCCACTGCCACAGCTTTCAGGAGGAAGATGAGAAGACATTGGGGAATTATTGGAGAGAACAAACATGAGTGCAGGTGAGAAGCAAAAATCACGTGACCTCAGGTGAGGCTGTGCTGGCCCTGCCTCCCACTTTGCCCTGGCTCACCCGGGGGTGGGGGGGGTGGGGGGAGTTACACTCCAGAAGCAGGCAGAGCAAAAATAACCACAGAATCAAAAATCGAAGTCAAAACTCAGACTACAACACAGAAAGTGTATAGAAATCCATCTCTTCATTTCTTGCCCAACGAAATGGATGTCGATGTCCGGCAAAAACAAACTTCTAGAACTTTCTAGAAGGCTAATGTGCAAGCAGCTTAAAGGGCTAAGCTGTAAGATGATGATAACTGGAGAAAGTTGTTCCAAATGAGAGCAACAGAGCACATATGACGTGATATTGAAAAAGGACGAAAGGAGATGTTTTGGCCTGCGGCCGAATTCTTTGGCGTCCTGCAGACCTCGAGAAGAAACCAGGCATTATGTGAGGAAACCACAGAATCGAGCCATGCCTGCTGGACAGCCTAAAGTCCCTGTTTAGACCTACCTGTGCAAAGCCCATCCGAAAATGGGGCGAGGCCCCAAAATGTGCTGTACTTTTACAGAGGAGAGTCTTTAAGAGGCACAGATGCTGCACGCAAAGTTTTCAAGTAGCAGAAATAATCGGGTGGACATGAAGTCCATTCTAAAAGGCCACTTGAACATATGTTGCCCCCACCAGGACCGACACCACAGCCCGACCCCGGCCCCCCTCAGAGACTCAGTCGGGGAGCAGACACACACCGGCACGCTCTGCTGTGCATTAAACACAGGGCAGCCATTGCAGCGCATGCATCAGCGATAACCGACCAAATGAAAACAAAGACTGACTTCACACCCAATCAGGAAAATGCAGGCGTGTTCAACCTGAATCGCATCTGTCCGGAATAACGGGCCAGTAAAACCAACATCACTGCTCAACTCGAAATCTGAACCGGATCCAGTTCCACACAGAATACTGTGCATTCCTTCCACAAGGGGACTGGGCTGGGTTGGCTACCTTACCTTGGTGTCGACTCGGAGCAGGAAGTGGACCAGGCCTTTGATGGGTCCCGGGAGCAGAACGTCCTGTCTCTCCTGGAGGAACCGCGAGGTTACTGCCCACCACGACGCCAAGGTGCGCTCTGTGAAAGCCATCAGGCCGAAACGAACCGCCAGCTTCTTCAGGACCCACACTGGGGACACAGACAGACACAGACACAAAACCAAACTTTGCAAGTCTGTAATTTTACGATTACAAAGATCAACCAAACCTTGACAGCGCCAACCAATCCCAACAGGTTCAGGTCAGAACAAATACAAGCTTGAGAAATTCGAATAAAACGGCGTTTCTCATTTCCTTAAGTGAGGTAAAGCAGCGCCCTCTAGGGGAACGTGTGCACATGTAACTGGGAGGCTCAGCCCATTACCAGCCACTGGAATGGGCAGCAGCTGCAGGATCCACAAGTTCATCCAGATCTGCACCAGCACTATGGCCCATCCCAGCAAGACGAAGTAAATGTCGCTGGCCTTCCGGTGCGACAGCGTCCGCAGATCCGGCGGCGCCCGGCGGCCCGGGTCCGAGCCGGGGGGGCCCATGGGGTCTGCGAGGGAGACGGCAGGGCCAGTTACCAACCAGAAGCCAGGATCCGTGCCCATTTACCAGCTAATCTCCAAAACATTAAGTAATACGATTCAACCGATCGCAGACAATACAACTGAAAAGTCACCATAATTTATTACTTTACTCAAGGGTACAACACCAGGGTCCCATCCCTAGAATGGCGGCACATGCAGCGCCTCAACCAGGACGCCATCTGCTGCACCCATAGCAGCGTTGCAGGGCTCCAACAATGCAGGCATGCAAAACATCATGCGGTGTCAACCAAAGCTATGCAGATACCTTACGTGTTTTCTGCACATGGACCCACGCGGAAATGCCGGGACATGCAGAGGGCCGGCACACGCAGCGCTACGCGGACGCACACGACGGGTGATCGCTTGCTCCCCAGCGCCCCCCCCCTCCCCGGCAATCTGTATCCCGGACTCGCCATTGCTGGGAGGCTCAGGACGGCCATCCTCTTCTTCCGCGCGGCCGAGTCCCAGGTGACTGCAGGAGATGGCCGCAAGGATGGTGTTGGCGGCGAGGGAGAGCACCTGGCCGGGCA
>JABFDZ020030821.1:0-18805 GCA_019775955.2 Pollimyrus isidori
CGTGGAAACCTGGCAAGACATGGCTGAACAGGTTCTTCATCCTTCGATCTTGAGATGTCTTTAAGTAAAAATGAAATTAAATAAATACCACAGACACTTTTTATTATACTAGATCAAGAAGTGAACAACACTAGTCTAGATTATGGCTATTATACTGTTAACGGGATACTCTACTGAAAAATGAAAATTCTGTCATCATATACTCAGCCCCATGTTGTTTCAAACCTGTATGAATTTCTTTCTTCTGCTGAACAGAAAGGAAGATATTTAGAAGAATGTCAGTAATCAGACAGTTTTAGATACCATTGACTTTATACTATGGGAGGTAACACAGGTGTGACACAGGTGGAAACAATGGATAATCCCGGGAGGTAAACGAGGTGGGCGTGGCACACAGGAGGAGCTGACGATGCTGGACGTAACACCTACCCCTTTCTTTGTTTCAGTTTCCTGACTGTTCAGATCCCAAAACTGTTTAAAGAGCAATTTGAATGTTAAATAAGAATCACATCACAGACAAAACTACTTAAAAAACAGGTCTTGTAAAAATCTGTGGGGTCCTCCCCGAGATGGAATGGTAGTCCATGAAGAACGGCGGTTTGTCTCGGGTTGATGTTGGATTTCTGCAAAGTTATGATAAAAAATTACTACTTAATAGAGCTCATGACACCAACACAAAACAGAGCAAAGAACAACAGCAAAAGAAACAGTTGTTTTAATATAAAAAAGTGTGATGTGTCTGAGGAGCTTACATCATTTTCAATCTAGTGCACAATCTTCTTAAATTTGGCGCCAATGTCTCCACCTTTAGTTATGAAGATTTCGATAAAACGTTGAGTGATTTTGTCCAGTTCATGACAGAATTCTGATTCCAAGTTTTTGCCAGACATGCAACTAAACTGACATTAAGCAATCACTTTTAACTGATATGTGCAAGTATAAATTAAATATCTAAAAAGTGGTTAAAGGGATAATTTATCAAAAAAATCATAATTTACTTGCCCTTGTGTAGTTCCAAAACACAAGGGAGACAATCTTCAGTGTGGGCTTATCTGGCAAGTCAGCAATGTCAGTAAGATTCACAAGGGAATTGCTGAAGTCTGGATCTTCATACTGCAGTATGAACGCGTACTGAAGTCCCAGCTTTTCCCCATCAGGGAGTCAATTGTCTGTGGTTTCACAGGAAGTACGATTTTTCTGATGTTGTTTTCACAAACTATAACTCGGAGTACATTCCTTGTCTCCATATTTGGTCTCTCTACAAAGGTTAAAGAATCTAGTTTTCGTATATTAAAGTGATAGCTTCAACAGAACAAAAAATTGTCTAATTACATCATTCTAAAACAATCCTTTGAAAAAATCATTTGAAAAGTTTGATTCATCCTTGTTTAACTGTACTTGATAAAGTACACAAAATCATTAATAATTTAATGTGACTTGTGCCATATAGTCCAAACATTTAAGGCAAATAAATGGGTTTGTTGAGAAATCAACTTCAATATATAATCAATATATTTCACTGGAACAACCCTTCACACAATAGAATTTAACTGCTGTTCTTTTAGGAGTATGCAGGATGTGAAAAGAAATACATTTCAGTTTGTTTCTCAAGTAAACCCATTGAAATACCATTAGAACAACTGTAGTTAAATAAAATTATATAATGCTTTTGTGTCCTCCTGAAGCTTCAGAAGCAATGTCTGTTTTCCATGACTTTTCTCCCTACTGTAGTATTTAGTCGTTTCCAATCCTGAATAAGAATGAGAGTAAATAATTTCAGGTTTGTAAACTCCCTTTAAACCTGAACTATCATTAATTCAGCATATGATATAATGTTTGAGTGTAGCATAGGTCCTGCCCCGAAGTTTATAGGCTGGCAAAGTAAAAGGGTCATTCAGATCTGAGAGTTTGGTGATTGACAGTGATAGCACATGACTGCAAAGTTCAAAAGAACGCAGGTGCTCAATGTACCAACATGTCAGATCTTTACACACAAACAGAACATCACTGGTGATGACAAGAATTCTGAAAATCTGTCTGAAATCAGGCAGACCTGAACAAGTACAAACAGATACCACCATATCTAGATTATACTTCATACCATCAATGCTCACAGATGATGCTGTGAGGACAGTGTTCTGAACTGCATATGTTTTTCTCATGAATTCCTGAATGTTCTCAGGGAAAGTTGAAATCAAAGTACCAATCACCTTCTTTGTCTCTGTGGATGGCCTGAGAAAGGAGGGGGAGTCAATGTAGTAAGCCAGCAGCCTTTGATGGCGAACTGCTAAAGTTTGTGGAACATTTTTGAAGTTTTCGGTGTCATGGATTACCTGCTTGAAAAATGTGTGTTTTCCCTCAAATCGCATTGTCCACATCTCTCTTAGTGGTCCATACAGTATATTCTTATGAGTTGTGGATAATACTCAATGTAGTGGTGTTTAGGGCGCAATGTGAAAGTAAATGTCTGTGTTCTGAGATCTTTGCATCAAGAAAATCAAGCGAATCCTCAGTGAACTTGAATGCCAATGTCATTTCTAAAATATCTTTCAGATGCAAATCAATTTCCCATGTTCTATCATTTTCAGGGATATCAAGGCCCACCATGAGGGGAAGAAGTCTAACAAGTGCCCAATTCTCATGGGCATTACCCCCAACAGTACCTTTTGAGGCAAATGTGCCTGGGATGATCTGAGGCTGATCAACTTTGACTGAGAATTTGTAAGGAAACTGCTTGATAGCTTGATTCAGGGATTCAAGAGAGATTAATTTCCTTGAGACCAAGTCATTAATGCACAAGGACATTTCAATAGGGATGACACCTTCCATAAGGTCGTGCATTATGTAAGGTGGAAAACCACCAACTGTGTGAAAATGTTCTAACCTTTCACTTAATACACAGCCACCTTTCACACTATACTTCTTTACCAAACTCTCATTGTGTAACACTTCAGCCACTTGCCTGTCATGCTCCTGCTTGGTTCTCAGTTCAAATGCTCCCGAACAGACCTCCTTTGCCTGGATTTCACTCTTCTTTGCAAAGCAAAACTGACATGGGTGCTCAACATTGAAACTCTCCTGTAGTCCTGCAAAAGAATGTGCACCAAGATTATCAGATGAAAAAAAAGCACACTTCCTTTCACACAGTCTCCTAACTGTTCAATATATACACCATGCTTTTCAAGAGTTTCAAGGTCCCAAACAAGTGGGTGCAAGATTTCTGTGTAACCATGCTGTTTAACTGCACTAGCTCTGCATAAAATTGCTAGCTGAATTGAATGAAGTGATGAACGATCTTTTGAGGAAAGGTTGGCTAGAACCCAATAGAGAGCAAACATTTTGTGTTTTTTTCTTGAAGTGCTAAGGGGATTGGCCAGCTCAAATTCATCAACATAAAGACCCAGGACAATTCTGAAGGTCTCAGTGTTGAAAAAGTTATTTTCTTGATAGTGAGTGCCATCTCTGTAAGTCTTAAATTCATTAACTGATTGATCATTGCAAAGAACCCTATTCAGAATGTCAGCCCCATTTGTAGAACTGGCACATAATGTAAGAGACTGACTGTGATTCAAGCTTGTATTCAACTGGCATGACGATCAGAAATTCACTCTGAAAATATGATGCTCTTCTGCTTATTGTGGAAGGAGGCTCACCATCTCTGGTCATCGTCAAAATTGGGTTACTGTCTTTTACTGCATTCATTATTTTTCTCACTAATGAATCACAGCCATTCTGTCCATATTCAAGGAGAATTTGCTGAACAGCATGGTAGACAAGGGGCTCTGAAAGAAGTAAAATTTGATTTATTTGTTGAATTATTTCCTGTGCAGCCAAATCTGAAACATGCAAAATCGCATGCATTTTGAGAAAGAGTGAGACTAAATTATGCTCCAACTGATGATACAATTCATCAAAGTTTTCATTCTCTATATCATTTTCCACCAAATGTTCATCTACAGGATCAGTGGTCAGAGGCTGTTCTTGTTGCACATTATCTACACTATGTGTTGCAATATACAAAAGAATTTCAGATTTCAACTGCCTCTGATCAAATGGTCCATGCTCTCTACATTTATGGGAATCAAATGTAGAGTAGACATTGCTCTCAAAATTGCAATTGTTGTATGGACACTGCACACGTTTCATGATTTTTGAGATGCTGCTGTAAATGAGAAAAAAAATGTATTCTGGGCAGGGCTCCTCAAAACTGCATAGTGAAATATTAAAGGGATGTTATCACATGGACTGGATTGGCCGCCATGTGCCTGATATGAATGATTTTTTGTTAAGTGCACCCTTAGTGCATTAAATGATTTGAATGAGCACAGACAATCTGTGTCCTCAGGATTTGGAATTGGAGTACTTCTAGTGTAGCTTCCATGTTTCAATCTGTAGTGTTTCAACAGCCGAGCCCTCTTTTCACATGAAAACAAGCAGAACTTACACTTCCGCTGCATGAATTTAACCCCCCAAAATAAGCATACACTAAATACAAAACACAAACTATGTTACTTGCTTGTTAATTAAGTTATCCTCATTCAGGCATCGCGTTGTCCATTTCCATGTAAACGACACGTGCGGATCGAACGTTCTAGAAAGAATGTTCATGAAGGCCGCACGGGTTTGACACATCGTTATTGATAAACCATAAACTTACAACCGCTTAAAATAGCTTACAAGCTGTGAGTGAAATGAGTGTTCAGTAAAAATCAATTTTTGCAACGTAGCTAGTAAGCCATTGGTCGCATTCCACATAAAACTACTTCAATGTGCCTTTTTATGTATTTTCCTCTTTCTTCACAAATAGCAAATGAAAATTATATTTAGGTTTTTAATGAGCAATACAATGACACTGGGGTTTATAAACAGCTCATCATGAGCATTCTTACTTCTTGTGCCACCACATCCCGAAAACGTGCTGTTCAGCCTAATCAAATTTTTCTTCGTCAACGTCGTCTCCAACCACCAGTGTTCCGTCATATTGCACATGCGCTAGATGAAAGCGCGTTTAAGAAGTTATAAGTTTATGTTAGAAGACTTGTTTCGCGCTATCCTGATATTTAACCAAAGGCCAGTAAATATATCAAACTCCGTTCATACAAATGTGTTAGATTGAGAAGCAGTAGCAGCTGGTTGTCTTGGCAATAAGCTTAAATCTTACTGCTTTTCTAGTTATTTTAAAACGCAAATGTGGAAAAAACCCAGAACAAATGAACAAATGAATAAATAAATAAATACGCGCGCATGGGTAAAAGGAACATAAATATTTGTGTCTCTACTCTTTTTACCATGCGCGCGTATTTATTTATTGTGTCTCTATGCAAATAGAGACTTGGCTGAAATAAATATATTTTAAAACATAAGCTGGAAAATATCCCATATGTACTTAGTAAACACGCATATTATAAAAAAACATATAACATAGATAGATAGATAGACAGATAGATAGATAGATAGATATTTGCAACAGTGTGAACGTGCCTTCAGTACAACACACTCAACACTTTTAAGTACGATGTACTAAATTTCTTTAGTTTAAGCACTGCATCCACCAAAAAGTTCACACTATTAATCTAATCAAGTTAAATCAAAACATTTTCCACAGTCAGTTAAATTTACAAGCTTTTCTTAAGTAGATTCAGCAAGTACTTTTTACAGTGAATGTGTGAATCATTAATCAATGGAACACCCAAACATTAACAGTGATTCAACGTCATATAATTAATATCTATATACATATCTCAAGTAGAGTGTAGAAGCCAAGGCTGTCTCCAGTAAATTGCGTATAATGGGTCGACTTGCTACCAAAGTAAACCAATGGAGGATTGTGTTTGTTATACGTTTCAGGTTAGTTTGTTGATGTTCCAGGACCAATCAGGACTTAGTAGTCCTGGGAGGCTATGGTTTATCTACTGCTTGCTCTGTGTGCTGGGGGTGACTTGGTACCAAATGCCAGAGTGTGATGGAAGCGCTTTGCTGAACTTGCTGGAATAAAAGAGATCTTCTTCACTCATCAAACTAAGAGGTCTAGACTTTTATTCTAAGTGACACTATGTTATCAGAGAGGTTAATTCATAATTTTTCTACCACACATGGAATAATTTAACACCGTTGTTGTCTGTCTATGTGTTGTCTACAGGTCTTGCACTCCCAGTGCCTCACCGAGACGCCTCTCAAGCCATGGGAGCTATATCCTCTGTTCACTGTACTTGTATGGCTGGGTTAGCAGAGACATGCACACAAGTTTCAGCTGTGCTGTTTAAGCTGGATGCAGAGAGACATGCAGAGACACAGTAACAGGACAACCTGCATACTGGATGATACCAAGCAGCATAAGTAAAGTGGGAGCAGAAGACAGGACACAAAATAGACTTCACCACTGCAAAAGCAAAAAGAAGAAGAAACAAACTCCTGAATGCCTGCTCTGCCTGCTCTGAGGACTGCAAACATGCCTGCTCTGAGGACTGCAACAAACAATTTTTCATTCCAAAATTTCACACAGAATCAGTGAGATGCGTATGTTGCAGACCTGCAGAAAGTATCCCGAAAAGCTGCACTTCTGTCAAATCTCCCAGATTATTGCGATGCATTTGTCGACCCACTGCACTGTGCTGTCTACGTAATGAGAAAATAGATGGCTCAGAACTAGCTGCTTTGTGCCTGCACTGCAAAAGCTTGGTAAATAAAGTAGACATTTCACCTGAGCAGGCACACTACATAGAAAAAAATTTGCAGACAGTTCAGATCTTCATCTTTGTATCACTATCACATTGAAAGGATTACTGAATCAAATATGCATTCAATTCAGGTGTCAAGCTTGGACAAGCCTGCACTGTCTACAGCACAGGTGTCAGACTCCAGTCCTGGGGGGCCGGAGCCCTGCACATTTTTGGGTTTCCCCTCGTTTAACACACCTGGTGCGACTTCTTGCGCTAATTACCACACAGCTCTTGAGCTGAATCATTGTGTGGGAACAGGGAAAGAACTAAGGTACACAGGGCTCCGGCCCCCCAGGACTGGAGTTTGACACCCCTGGTCTACAGTGTCAGCAATGTTATCCTAAGAGCAATGCAACAAACCGATCTACTGCTGCAACATGGGCAAGACAAAATGAGGAGTCTGGGAAAGCACAGTAAAGATTGCAGACTGAGAAACTTCACTGTGACTTTGGGACCAGTCAGGGTGGGTTTATCATAAACCCACACTTTCCCCAAATTGGGGCATCGCCGGATGGAATTGTGCAGTGCACTTGCTGTGGTAAAGGTTACGTTGAAATAAAATGCCCATACACGTACCGTGACACTACTGTTGAGGAGGCATGCACCAGTGGAGACAAGAACTTCTGTTTGGGAATAGTGGATGGAGAGCTGCAGCTCAAGAAGGATCATCTATATTATAAACAAGTACAGAAACAATTTTTTGTTGCAGATGCAGAGTACTGTGATTTTGTTGTGTGGACCCTGAAAGACTGTGTGGTGTTGCGTGTGGCACCTGCCTTAGAGCTCTGGGGTGCTCTTTTAAAGAGCTATATATAGAGCAATTTTCCAAGTGTGTTTATCTCCGTGAACTGGTCAGCTGTTACTTCACTCAGGTTACAAGACAGATGGCACTTGATAAGATTTCTGTTCCAGGAGGGAATCCAAAAACAACATGACAAGGTGACATGGTGGCTTGTGACAATCAAAACTGCCCAATTGTTTAATTTAAGTTGTGCTGGTCTACAGCATACAACAGCTAAAGAGGGGTTTTGAATTTGCTCTCACTGTTCCACCCAGGCTACGACATAATGCAACTCTGACTTGAACATTTATTGAACTGTCCACCATTGTGCTGCTAATTTTTGTTTCAAAAGTGAATTTCAGTAAAAATGTCTGGTAAAATTATGTCAAGTTTCTCATTTAGTTAAACTTAATATTTCAAATTCAGTGCTTTTCTCACAAAAACCTTCTGTTTCATGCAATCAATAATACTAGTAATTTAGGTGTTTTAGAAAGGAAAACACCACCAAAAAAAATGTCACGAACATATATTTCAGTTAAATGGCAAGCAGAATACAGGCTCAGTATACATTGATGATTCTAGACCTAAAGTACAGTTGGGCATTGGTTTGTCAGGGCACAGCACACAGTGACAACCTTATCCAGCATTGTGGCTTCTCACCTTCACATAGAAGAATCATGTTTATAGGAATGGTTCCTGTTAAGCTTTTACATTTCTGACAGATATGCCTGTCAGGTGTCCTCTCCTCAATCTGTTGCTGGCTGCTTTCACCACCAGGCTCTGGTGTGCCATCTTCATTCTAAAGCTCTCCAAGTTCTGCATCCTTGTCAACCCCCATCTCTGCTGCTTACTCTTTAAGTAGCTGCTCACATCTACTTTGTCTTTCAAAGTGTGCAGTGTCTGTGGGTGTGACATTTGTATGCCCCAGATGTAGGGATGGTGCTCAGTCAGGGTCAGGTACCATCACTTCATAAGCTGGTTGTCCTGCGAGCAAATGGTAGGTTTTAAATGTACACATTCTTAAACAAACATGTCACAAATGTAAATGTATGTTTATATATGCCAAAAACGGGAAAAATCCATGCACTCGAATATACACATATGTGCATTGATAGACATTACAATTTGTTGTTTACTTGTAAAAGCTTTCACTCTGTAACAGTAGTTTAACATGAACAGATTAACTAGTTTCTGCTACCCTCCGTAGTGAGGCTAGCTTGCTAGCGTGAGTTAATCAATGTGAAAATAACACACTATGCAGAACAAAAAAAGGCTTATCACATTCAAATTTTCCGATAATTTAACTTTCCTGTGTAATAAGTAGCAAATGGTTCTCTCAGGACGAAGCACCGTATCTTCCAAATTGCTCACTCTCTGTTCCATGTTCGTTACTTGTTGTTCTAATTTTGTCGCACGCTCAAGCACATGACTAAGAGTAGATTTGACCCTGGCTAAAGTTGCCTTGGTATCTTGGGATGCTTCTGTACGTTCTTTTTGTATCTTGCATAGTTCTGCTAGCATTGGCTCAGTAGACTGTCCTCTGTGTAGATTTCATCAGTACGCATGACTGTATTTGTATGGTTTTGTTTCTCCTCTTGGTGGCTTTACCTCTCTTTTCAGCATCTTTTTTTTTGCGTGGCCATTGCAGTTTCTTTATTTAAAGAAATTGTATTAACTTACTCCGATTAAGTAAAAATTTAGCTAGTGTTCGGGGGTTTCTTTGTGGTGGAGGGATTTGTGGGGCCAACTGCCCCTGGTAGAGTCTCCCAAGACATAATGGTCATAGGTGAGCGAGACTAAGTGTGGTTCAGACAGACTCCCATGAGTGTTAAAATATGGGATCACGTTACTCTGCCCGGATTGGGAAGACCAGGGCCTCGCCCTGGAGCCAGGCCTGGGGTGGGAGCTTAAGGGCGAGCACCTGGTAGCCAGGCCTCCAACCATGGGGTGTCTGGGGAAATGTTTTGCCCATCATCTAAAGTACTTTTGATTATTGCCCATGTGCCATCAAATTGTGATCATGTGGAGATCTGTTATGGTGCAGCCCTACTGTGGGGTGTACTGAGTTTTACATACCCAGTTTTGATAGAGCTGGGTTAACTAACCCTGATTACCACAATCCTTGATAAATGGTACTGTGATAGTGGTTATCAACTTGGTCCTACTTACCTTTGACAGGTAAGTAGGTAAAACCCCTCAGCAAGATATTATCAGCGCCCCTGCCCCAGCAAAATTCTTCCTTCCCTGGCAAGCGGCTGCAAAGGGGGCGAGCACTGAATATCAGTATCGGGATATCAACATTGGAATTAGTTTATTGAATTGAAAAGAAAATCAATGCTATTCCCCATGCCTATTATTTAGTCAACAGGTACTTTTTATTTAGGTTTTTTGGTAAAATGGGGAGTTCGTATAGATGTTTTTGGTGAAAGGTCTGGACTTTGGTTTGTTATAATATAAAAGCCTGACTGGAGATTAGGTGAGGGGCGGCATGGTGGTGCAGTGGTTAGCACTGTTGCCTCGCATCTCTGGGACCTGGGTTCAAGTCTCTGCCTGAGGTCACATGTGTGTGAAGTTTGCATGTTCTCCCCATGTTGTCGTCAGACATGCTGAGGCTGATTGGGGTTGCCAAATTGTCTGTAGGTGTGCATGTGTGGGTGACTGGTGTGTGAGTGTGCCCTGCGATGGGTTGGCCCCCCATCCAGGGTTGTTCCCTGCCTCGTGCCAGTTGCTTCTGGGATAGGCTCTGGACCCCCCACAACCGAATAGGATAAGTGGTTTGGATAATGGATGGATGGAGATTAGGTGTGGCATATAACTTACCTTGACATTGTAAAAAAAAAAAAAGTGAGGTACCATTCATAGTACCCAAAACTCAGAAGCCAATAAATGCTCCTTGTAGTACACCCCTCTGTGATTAGGAACAGATATGTAGCTGGTGAATGATTTTAGATCAGGGTTTGATAGGGACAGCTATGTAGTTGCCGAGTAACCAATTTGGACAGGCACTTACCTAAAGTTAAGTTAAAGGGTTAAAGGTCCTTGTGGCCAGCCGCGTGTGGTGGACTCTGTCTGCCTTTTGGTAGGTGCCAGATGTTTTAATTGTCTTTTTTTTAGTTATTTGTAAGCTTAATGTGTGTTTGTGTGAATAGTAGCGGGAAAGGTTGGCGGTGGAAAATATTGGTTCCCGAGTGGGTGTGTAGCCTGGTGGTGCATGAGGTTGGTTCTGCTGTCAGGTACGGTGAGTCCTCCTACTAATTCCTTTTAAATAGTGAGTGCTGATTCGTTTGGATGATGAATGGGAGGCTTGTGCTCTTAGTTACAGAGTGCCGAGTTGGCATGTGATCGGCACAGATGTCGGTAGCTGTGATTGTACCGAGACGGGGTATCTGCAAGCTCAACTTCTAGTGTACGTGGTGAAGGCCGGGACAGATATGTGTATTAATTTAATATATTACAAGTGGGTATATTATGTGTTTTTTTTTCTCTTATTATTAAACTGTGAGCGTCCGCTAGCTAGTGAGTTGTAAGGTTATCCAGGGGCTTAATCACAAGCATTAATGTGTGTGTTTGGTTTGCAGGTTTATGTGGCTGTGTTGCCCTAATAGTTACTGTTCTCTATATACAGTATGAATGTGGTGCTGCTCATAGTTTTGTAATTGCATTAGTTGTGTATGTTTTTTTTTTTTTTTTTTACTCGCCTGCGCTGATTGTACTGTATAACATCATGCAGTGTGAAAACTACTTGTGTATCGCAGGCAAGAGTGGGTTTTTTTTTTCTTTCTTTTTCTCTTCCTTTATGCTCCCCTTTGTAGCCCTTTCCCTTATTCCTCGTGTACCTGGGAACTGGGTGGGCAGAGAATCTACTCGGCCAGGGAGAGGTCAATGTGAAAGCTGGGTTTCTTTGTTTCTTTGCGTGTGCTAATGATCGCAAGCCTTTCTGTGGTAGACAGTGTGAAGTCTGTGGTGTTCACCTTTTATGGTATTGGAGTATTGTGAGGTGTGCCATGGTGGGAATTGCAGTGGATAGCAGGACCAATGGGTCCCTACAGTCACGTGTGTTAACATAACCCTGGCTTCTCGTGTGTCCTTCTCTGTGGGGTAGTGGGCTCCTGTTACAGTGACATGGTGATTGTTGTTCCCCTTTTTTCATTTTTGTTTCTTTTTTGTGTGTCCTGGGTTTCTTTTTTTTCTATTTTTATTTAGTGAATGGTCAAGTTGCCAAAATGCTAACCCGCTTTAAAGGAATTCTCAATAAAGATTGTGTATTCTGTTTTCCTATGAACTGTACATTTGTACATTTTGTTGGAACTGGGTCCCTTTGCTGGGTAGTATTGGAGACAGGCCAGGCAAAGGGTGGTGTAGTCAGTGTACCTTAAGGGGGTGCCACACAACCCAAAATCACTGAACAATGGACTGTGATTAGGCACAAAAGAGCAGTGCTCAATCACACATCTCAACAAAGATGATGCTGCTTCCAAATTGCACCAGCTCTGAGAAGATGGGCCTCACTGGGAAAAAAAAGTCTGGATCCCATTCTTCCCTCAACCATTGCTGGTGTCCAGACACTTAACTACGACACAGATAGCTTTCCTCAAGTTTGTTTAGCCTATCAGTTCTTTCAAACCTTCATAGTACCCCAAGTAATACTGAAGATGACCGTAAGGGTACTGGTAAAGAACAATCATACTGTACCTGCTGGCTGCACACGCTAAACGATTTGGTCTACTGAAGAAAGCAGCCTATTCAGCACTTGAATATGCTCTGTGTAGTCCTGCCAGTGCATACTACAGATCGAGTAGCAGGATAGGGTCCCCAACACCGAGGTGCCGCAGCGAGCCAACATAAGCAGCTTGCATGCAGTTCTCAGTGAGAGACGTCTCTGGTGGTTCAGCCATGTCAAGAGAATGGACGCAGGCCGCATTCCCAAAAACCTCCTCTACGGCGAGCTGGTCAAGGCCAAAGGACAACAGGGCGCTCAAAACTGCGATTCAAAGACTTCTGCAAGAAGGACATGAAGCAGTGCTCCATCAACCCCAACTCAAGCAGACGACCACCCAGCCCGGAGACTTGCAGTCAGCCAGGGTACATCGTGCGCAGAGGGTGAGTGCAATGAAAATGCTGCCCAGAAATGATCCAGGCGGAAGCAGCGGCAACAGAAGCTACAACAGCCATCTGCCTTCACCTGTACCAAGTGCGGCAGGGGCTGCCACTCTCGGGTCAGACTGCACAGCCATTCTCGGGGGTGCAGGTAGACTCACAGGAAGCTACACCATCGTCTCCCGAGACTGACGGATGCCAATGACAACGACAGTCATGCCAGTCTATGTCATTGATTTAGATGGCAAAGTAGTGTCCCATATCTACACTTGAGTGATAGTGGTTCCCTGTTCCGACCTCTCTGTCATTTGAACATAGAGATGCAGATGGTTCTTAAACTATCCAGCAGAACTCTTCAGTAGACTTTTATACTCCTTTCCCTGACATGTTCCAACATCACACGATTATCAGAGAGCATCTGAAGATGGCATTAGTCTGAGTTGTACCTCATGTCAGAGGTATAAAGATTAAACTGAAATGATGACTCCCAGTCTTATCTATGGTAGTGGGGGGTCCCTAGCCTACCCCGCAGGCTATGGGCGCAAGGCAGGAAACAACCCAGGATGGAGCACCAACCCATTGCTGATTACACTCGCTGACCTAAGCACACCTATGGACAATTTGGCCAACAAAGTACCATCGTAGTTCTTTGTACTTGCATATACCCTTAAAATGATGTTGAATGATGACTTGTGAACATTTCAAGTTCCAAATGGCCATTCGGAACATATCTCGTTCGCAAGTAATCTGTACTCAACTTTTCCAAGTATTACTCTTTATATTAGGGACCAGTGGGACCAAATGTCAGTGCAGGATATCAGTAATTCAGTCTAATATATAATTTTCCATCCATCTATCACTTAATCCCAACGGGGGTCACAGGGGGACCGGAGCCTATCCTGGGAACAATGGGCGCAGGCTGGAACCAACCCTGGGCAGTCTCTAACACACCACAATATAATTTTCTTCACAACTAACTAAAATTGTTGTGAATGTATCACATGCAACATTAATAGCACTGTAATAGCATTCCAAAAATCTTGCTATATCTGTTGCATCAAGGTCGAGACTGCTCCTAACAGTCTTCCTTTGGTCCGCATTGGGCCATTTCATCAGCGTTTGTTTAAGTCTGTTCAGTAATGAGCTGTGGGGTATGATCAGGATGTCCTGTGCTGATAGCAACCAACAAAATATAACGCTAATGGAAACGGTAACGGAAATTTACAAATGAAAGGAGGCTATTCGGCCCATCAAGCTCATGTGGGGAGAACTTAACTAATAGCTCAGAGTTGTTAAAATCTTATCTAGCTCTGATTTAAAGGAACCCAGGGTTTTAGCTTCTGTTACACTAGTAGGAATACTATTCCATACTCAAACTACACACTGTGTAAAGAAGTGCTTCCGCAAATTTGTTTTAAAATGTAGTCCTGATAATTTCCACTTATGGCTACGAGTTCTAGTATTTAAACTAATATTGAAATAGCCATTTGGCTGAACAGCATCCAGACCTGTTAGAATCTTATAGACTTTGATCATGTCCCACCTTAGTCTCCTTTGCTCAAGGCTAAACAGACTCAGCTCAGCTAACCTCTCTTTGTAAGACATTCATCTAAGACCAGGAATCCCGTCGCATTTTTTCTAAGGCAGCAATGTCCTTCTTAAGGTATGATGACCAAACCTGCACACAGTATTCTAGGTGGTGTCTTACCAAGGAATTATATAAATGTTACATCACCTCCCTTGACTCCACACACCTAGAGATATAACCCAACATACTATTGGCCTTTTTTATTGCTTCCCCTCACTGGTGGTAGTGGGACATGGAAGCATCAACATATACACTGAGATCTTTCTCGTAATCCGCTACCTTTATTTCCATGGAACCCATAAATTATGTGTACTTTATATTTCTGTTTCCTGCATGGATTACCTTACATTTATCTGTATTAAATTTCATCTACCAGGTATCAACCCAGTCGCTAATTAAATCCAGATTCCGTTGTAGGCTCTCTGCTGCTAGATCAGTATCTGCTATACCACGCACCTCGGGGTTGTCTGCAAATTTAATCAGTTTACTGTATGTATTAGTGTCAATATCATTAATGTAAATTAGAAACAATAGTGGTCTTAAAATTGAATCCTGCGGTACCCCACTATGAATGCAGGTCCACTGTGACATTGTGCATCTAATAACTACTCACTGCTTCCTGTCAGTTAACCAGTTTTCTATCCAAGTTGCCACAGTTCTTAAAATTTTCCCAGGAGAATTAACAAATGTATTATTAAAAAAAATATTATCATTCTTTTTGGGTGATCTTGAAGAAACCAAATAAGACATTCTCCCACCGTAAGGGAAAGTGCCTTAAAATATGGTTCACAACAAACCTGCTAAATTACTTCCAAAACCTCTGCATGAAAGAGCAATACCAGAAGAGAATTAGTCACAGTTTCTGGATGATCCCCACAAAAACTGCAGTTAATATTTATTTCTCTTTTAAATTTTACCATGTAGTGCTTAGCTGGATAACATTTATGTAAAACTTTAAATGACACTTCCTTCACCTTATTTACAATTAAATATTTATGGGGGATCATCCAGACTGCTTTCTTCAATTATTTCTCTCCAAGTTGGAACTCGGATGAAACAGTGTCACGTCCCGGCCACGCCCCCGACGGGTGGAACGCACTCCCTAATCGGCAGAATCCCGTCCACCTGTTCCAGCAGCTATAAAAGGAGTCACCTTACTCCCCTCGGTGTGAGGTATTGTTGATCTCAATGCGACTTACTGAGCGTTTATCTCCTTGTCTTTGCAGCCCTAGCCCAGTCCTCCCATGTTGGTCCTGTTTCCTCCCGATCCCCACCTGTGTCCATCCGTCCCACGTCCTGTGTACCCCATCGGCTTGACTTCTCCGGCTTCTATGACTCCTTGCTCCGTGCCATGTTTCTGTCTCCAGATCGCCCCCTCTAACTCTGTTTGCCTGGTCTGTGAATAAAACTCCTTCCACGGACGTCTCATTCTCCCGTGTGCTCTGTGCCCAGTAACAGAATACCTCGCCGACTGACATGGACCCGGCGGAGATCTGGCAGCAACTGCAGGACACCCTGGATCAGGTCGACCACCTGAATGCTCTGCTGGGACAGCTCCAGCAGAGCGTCGCCTCGACCGCTCCCCTACCGGTAACACCCCCCCTGTGCCTCCAGAGGGATCCCCATAGCGATCCCGGAGCATTATGATGGGAACCCTGACCAATGTTGGGCATTTCTCATGCAATGCGGGCTGTATAGTGACCATCACCCAGACATGTTTGTGTACGACAATGACCGGGTCCACTTCGTTATTTGTCTCCTGACCGGCAGAGCACGAGACTGGGCGACTGCTCTCTGGATCGAGAAGAGTCCGGTTTTGGACTCCACCGCGGCCTTTCAGCAGACCTTCAGTGCTGTGTTTGACCACCCGGCGGTCAGACAAAACCTGGGAGACCAGCTCCTAGACCTCCGCCAGGGGAGGAAGTCCGCTACAGACTTCGCGCTGGAATTCCGGACACTCGCTGGTGGCCTCAACTGGACGGCGTCATCCCTCCAAGTTCTCTATAGAAGAGCTCTTAATCCAGAGCTACAAGCAGAACTGGCATGCCGGGGCGAGGCGAGGGAATTTGACGACTACGTCCAGCTGTCAATCGCCTTGGACAACGTGGTGCGTGAGCGACGCCGAACCCGCGCACGTGTGGAGGCTCCCCGTGCTCTGCCTAACTCCAGTGCCCTGGAGACAGAGCCCATGCAGCTTGGTCGAGCTCCACTCACCCCTGCCGAAAGACAACACCGGCTGCAGCAACAATTATGTCTGTACTGCGGGGAAGCGGGTCACCTGATCCTGTCCTGCCCGACTCGTCCATCCCAACGTCCCTCTGCCCAGAACCAGGTAGGGGTGCTAGGTTCTGTCAGTGGGTCTGGGGCACAAATGGTTGTCTCTGCTTCATCAAGCCTTGGTGGACTCCGGAGCAGCTGGGAATTTCCTGGATCAGGGTCTGGCCACGCTCCATGCTATCCCCTTGGAACCCCTCTCACAACCGCTCCGAGGGCGTGGCGTGGACGGCTCCCCGTTAGCTGCGGGTACCGTACTCCATCAGACGTGTCCTGTCACAAGTAGGCGCAATCCACACCGAGGAGATCAGATTCCTGGTGCTTCCCGTTGACCGAGATGGGCTAATCCTTGGCTACCCCTGGTTGCAGCAGCATAACCCTCGCATCGACTGGGTTAGTGGGGAGATCGTAGGCTGGTCGTCATACTGTTTTAAACAGTGCCTTTCTCTCCCCTGTCGGGTTTCCTTGGTCGAGAGTCCCCTTCCCGAGGACAGCACCCGCATTCCCTCTGAGTATAGAGCCTACTCAGATGTATTCAGCAGATCACGGGCTTTCCAACTGCCGCCTCATCGACCCACTGACTGCACGATTGACCTGGAGGAGGGACTTCCCTGTCCCAAGGGACGCCTGTACGCCCTCTCTCGGCCGGAGGAGGAAGCCACGCGGATCTATGTTAAAGAAGCGCTCTCGCCCAAGGTATCATCCACCCATCCACCTCCCCTATCTTCGCCGGATTCTTCTTCGTGAAGAAGGACGGGGGGTCTCCGACCCTGCATCGACTACCGGAGTCTGAATGCCATTACCCATAAGCGACGAGAACCTCTGCCCTTTATCCCCTCTGCCCTGGAACAGCTGCGCTCCGCGAGGGTCTTCACCAAGCTGGACCTGCAGAGTGCCTATAACCTGATCCGCATTCGTAATGAATGGAAGACCTCCTTTATTACCACGACAGGTCAATTCGAATATCTGGTTATGCCATACGGGCTTGCTAACAGTCCATCCATCTTCCAAAACTTCATGTGTCAAGTGTTTGGTGACATGCTGCACCGCTTTGGTGTTGTGTACATCGATGACATTCTGGTGTATTCCCCTTCCTTTGACACCCACGTGGCTCAGGTAAGGCAGGTACTACAACACCTCTGGGAGAACCAGTTATACATGAAGGGGAAAGTGTGAATTCCATGTCAGCTCCCTTAAGTTTTTAGGTTACCTGATCCAACCTGGAGAGGTGGGCATGGACGAGGAGAAGGTAAGAGCGGTGAGGGACTGGCCCCGACCCAAAACTGTCAGAGACCTTCAACGTTTCCTGGGTTTTTCCAACTTTTATCGGCGGTTCATCTGAGGTTTTAGCACTGTGGTCGCACCTCTGACGTCCCTACTCCGAACGAACAGAAAACTGCTGCCCTGGAATCCCGACGCGGAGACTGCGTGGACCACGCTAAAAACCCTGTTTTGCAGTGCCCCTATCCTGCACCAGCCAGACCCTGCCGAACCCTTTATTGTGGAGGTGGGCGCCGTGCTATCCCAACGTGCCCCCGATGGTAAGGTGCACCCCTGCGCCTTTTTTCCCGCAAGCTCACCCCCTCCAAGCAGCATTACGACATTGGGAATCGCGAGCTTCTAGCAGTAAAGGAAGCACTTGAGGAGTGGTGCCACTGGTTGGAGGGAGCCCAGCACCCTTTCCGAGTGCTAACCGACCACCGAAACCTCGAATACCTCAAGACCGCTAAGCGACTCAACCCCAGGCAAGCGAGGTGGGCTCTCTGCTTTCTGTTCAAGGTGTCTTGCATCCCAGGGTCCCAGAACGTCAAAGCTGATGTGCTGTCCCGGCTTTACAATCCCCCAGCAACGCCTGAGAAACCTGTCCCTATTCTACCCGCCTCCTGCTTTTTGAGACCCATTGCCTGGGACCTGGGCCGCGAGGTGCGTGACCTGCATCAGACTCAGCTAGTACCTGCCGAGTGCCCGCCGGGTAAGCTGTACATCCCCGATACGCATCGTCAACCCCTCATGTAGTGGGTCCATACATCCCTCAGTTCAGGTCACCCTGGGATCGCCACACCACCCGCCTGATCTCGCGCCGATACTGGTGGCCGTACTGGAGAGGAAGTGGATGAGTTTGTGCTTTCTTGCCCGACGTGTGCCCAGCACAAGGCGGACTGGCACCCCCCGGCTGGGCTGCTCCATCCCCTCTGCGCCCATGGTCCCACATCACCCTTGACTTCATGGATTTACGAGAGGTAGATCCTGTTTAACTAATCTGCTGGAGTTTTTTGAGGAGGCTACTCAGGAGGTTGATGATAAGAAGGCCTATGATATCATTTACTTAGATTTCCAAAAGGCTTT
>JABFDZ020030959.1:0-18715 GCA_019775955.2 Pollimyrus isidori
TATATATATATAAAAATTAGTAAATAAAAGATAAAGTAGTCCTCCGCAGAGGGGGGGTGGTGGAGGGCAAAAAAAAAAAAAAAAAGTAGTGTACTTGTCTGCTGGGAAAATGTTGACCTTGTACAGAGATTTATCTACCTTGGCAGCGACATTCATGTTTTAGGTGACTTTTCCTATGAAGTCAGCAGGCGGATTGGAAGAGCATAGGGGGTCATGGGGTTGCTGGAAAGGAATGTCTGACACTGCCACTACCTTTGCAAGTGGATTAAGGTCCAAGTCTTTAGAGTCCTGGTGCTCCCTGTTTTGGTGTATGGCTGTGAGACATGGATGCTATCTAGTGAGCTGAGATGAAGACTAGACTCCTTTCGTACTGTGTCTCTTCAGAGAATCCTTGGGTACCTCTGGTTTGACCTAGTGTTGAAAAGTGTTGAATAAGCGGTTGGTAGAGGAGTCCAAAATGAGGCACCTGCATTGTGAGGGAGTATCAATTACGACACTACAGCCATGTGACGTGTTTCCTTGCGGGTGATTTGGCTCACAGGATTGCCATTTCTGAGGACCCAAGTAGCTGGGCCAGGCCAAATGGACGCCCATGTAACACCTGGCTGCAGCAGATCAATGGCCATTTCTGGAGGGTGGGACTGGACAGTGTGTCTGCCTGAGGGATTGCCGGCCGGGATCCCTATGAGTTTTGCCATGTGGTGGGTGAGGCAATGTGCTGATGCAGTGCATGCTCCCCAACCTGACCTGACTCAAAATCATACTCAGCAGTCTGTATTGCTCCCACACGCTTGTATGCATACCTACCAATGTCGGGTCATGTTCCTAATTAGATGACAGATGGTGTCCTGGGGGTTCTCCTCCTAGATCTGGACCTGGGCATCACTGAGCTCCTGGACAGTCTGAGGTGCAACCTGGTGGCATCGGATGGACTGAAACATAATCTCCTAGAGGTGTTCTATTGACTTTGTATCAGGCAAGCGTGGGGGGCAGTCAATGGTATCAATTCCTTCATCTTCCAGGAACTGCCTGAGTACTCTCACCACATACACTTGCCGGGCATTGTCGTGCACCAGGAGGAACCCAGGACACATTGCATCTGCATAAGGTCTGACAATGGGTCCAAGGATTTCATCCTGATACCTAATGGCAGTCAAGGTGCCATTGTCTAACTTGTAGTGGTCTGTACTGTATGTCCCTCCATGGATATGCCTCCCTAGACTATCACTGACCCACCACCGAACTGGTGAACAATGTTACAGGCAGCATAATGTTCTCTTCAACTTCTCCAGACCCCTTCATATCTGTCACATGTGCTCAGGGTGAACCTACTCTCATCTGTGAAAAGCGCAGGGTATGAGTGGTGAATCTGCCAATTCTCGTATTCTATGGCAAATGCCAATTGAGCTTCACGGTGCTGGGCAGTGAGCATTGGACCCACTAGAGGACGTTGGGCCCTCAGGCCACCCTCATAAAGTCTGTTTCTGATTGTTTAGTCAGAGACATTCATGCCAGCGGCCTGCTGGAGGCCATTTTGTAGGGCTTCTGGCAATGCTCATCCTGTTCCTCCTTGCACCAAGGAGCAGATACTGGTCCTGCTGATGTGATAAGGACCTTCAATGGCCCTGTCCATCTCTCCTAGAGTAACTGCCTGTCTCCTGGACTGTACTGGGTGACACAGCAAACCCTCTGCCAATGGCACGTATTGATGTGCTATCCTGGGGGCGTTGGACTACCTGAGCAACCTCTGTAGGGTGGTATCGCCTCATGCTGCCAGTAGTGGCACTGATCATAGAAAATGGAAAACTAGTGAGGAGAGAAAAATGTCAGTGGCCTCCACCTTTTAAACCATTCTGTTTTGGGAGTCATCTCATTGTTGCCCCTCTAGTGCACCGGTTGTTAATTTTATTAACACCAAAGCAGCTGCAACTGATTAGTAACCCCCTTTGCTACTTAACTGACCAGATCAACATTCAAAAACATCAACTGACTTGATGCTATACTCTTGTTAAAAAGTGTTCCTTTAATGTTTTTTGAGCGGTGTATGTCACATTAGAAAAACGAATGTGAGTAAAATATTAATTTCAGTAGTAATTAATTGGAAACCAAAATTAATGTCCTAAAAAAGCTGTTATGAGTTAAAAAGTTCATTGACAAGCAGTTTCACTGGGTGCTTTTTAATAAGTAACACCTTTGCAATAAGATACGGTCATGCCCAAAAGTTTTGAGAATGACAAAATATTAATTTTCACAAGATCTGCTGCCTCAGTTTTTATGATGCCAGTTTGCATATACGCCAGATGAATTGATCAGATGAATTGCAATTAACTGCAAAGTCCCTCTTTGCCATGAAAATGAACTTAATCCCAAGAAATCCATTTCCATTATACTTCAGCCAAGCCACAAAAGTACCTGCTGCCATAATTTCAGTGATTCACTTGTTAACACAGGTCAGAGTCCACAGCTGATAGAATCTTATAGACCTGGATCATTAGTCTCCTTTGCTCAAGGCTAAACAGATTCAGCTCAGCTAACCTCTTCTCATAAGACCTTCCTCTAAGACCAGGAATCATTCTCGTAGCCCTTTGTTGCACCTTTTCTAAGGCAGCAATGTCGTTCTTAATGTATGGTGACCAGACCTGCACACAATATTCTATAGGTGGGGTCTTACCAAAGAATTATATAAATGTAACATCACCTACCTTGACTTAAACTCCACACACCTAGAGATATAACCCAACCTTCTATTGGCCCTTTTTATTGCTTCCCCACACGGGCGAGAATGGGACCTGGAAGCATCAACATATACACCGAGGTCTTTCTCGTAAATAGCTGCCTTTATTTCAGTGGAACCCATAAAATATCTGTACTATATATTTCTGCTCCCTGCATGGATTATTTTACATTAATCTGTGTTAAATTTCATAGTATTAGCCCAGTCGTCAATTAAATCCAGATCCCGTTGTAGCTTCTCTGCTGCTAGATCAGCTACACCACCGACCTTGTTGTTGTCTGCAATTTTAACCAGTTTACTGTATGTATTGGTGTCAATATCATTATTGTAAATTAGGAACAATAGTGCTCCTAAAGTTGAACCCTGCGGTACCCCACTATGAATGCAGGCCCACTGTGAAATTGTGCCTCTAATAACTAGTTGCTGCTTCCAAGCTGCCACAGTTCCTAAAATCCCTGCAGATTTGAGCTTTAGCAAGAGCCATTTGTGGGGGACAACATCAAAGGCCTTCTGGAAATCTAAGTAGATCACATTATAGGCCTTTTTGTGATCAATTTCATTTGTAGATTTCTCAAAGAAGTCAAGTAAATCCGTTAAACAGGATCTACCTCTCCAAAAGCCATGCTGGCTATCCCTCAGAATGTTATTTGCATCCAGGTAATCTACCATTTTCACTTGTATTATAGCTTCCATTATTTTTCCAGTAATGCTAGTTAAACTGATTGGCCTATACTTTGCTGGATTACTTTTATCCCTTTTTCTGAATATGGGCGTTATACTAGCATGCTTCTAATCTGAAGCTACCATACCCACAGATAACCATTTCTGGAATATTAGAGTTAAAGGTTGGCTAATAATATCCCTCATCTCTTGTAGAACTATAGATAAGATGCCATCAAGGCCCTGCGATTTATTTTGATTTTAGCTAGGCTTAGGACCACATCAGCCTCAGTTATACATAAATTGGTCATAGACGACACTGTATTCGTACTAATTGGTGGTAAGTTACTTGTGTTCTCTACTGTGAACACCAGGGAAAAATAATCATTAAATTCATTTACTATATTAATTTCATTTTCAATTGTAAAACCCTTGCTATTCTGCAAATTAGTGATTTCAGCTATTAGAGCTCTTTTGGAGTTAAAATGTTGGAAGAAACTTTTGTCATCCTTAGCCTCCAATGCAATTTTTCTTTCTACATCCCTTTTGGACAGTCTAATGTTATTTTTTAACTCTGCCTGTAGACTGCTTAATTGTGAAATAATGTATTTTCCAATTGTGGAACAGAACCCTTTTCCTCCTTATTTTATTGTTAATTTCCTTAGTAAACTACCTTAGTTGTCGTTTCCTAGATTTGGTTTTGCTGGAAACAGGTGAATCTAAATCAAGCATTTATTGGATTATCAAAAACATCAAAGAAAAATGTTCAGTTGTTGTGAAGAAGGCTTGAAGGTGCCCAAGAAAGTCCAGCAAGTGCCAGGACTGTCTCCTAATCTTTATTCAGCTGCAGAATTGGGGAACCATCAGTGCAGAACTTACTCAGGAATGGCACCAGGCAAGTATGAGTGCATCTGCATGCACAGTGAGGCGAAGACTTTTGTAGGATGCCCCAGTGTCGAGGGGCAGTAAAGAAGCTACTTCTCTCCAAGAAAAATATCAGGGACAGACTAATATCCTGCAAAAGGTACAGGGATTGGACTGCTGAGGACTGGGATAAAGACATTTTCTCTGATGAACCCCCTTTTCCTTTGTTTGGGGCAACTGGATAAAAGATTTCCTGGAGAAGAAAAGGTCCTACCATCAGTCCTGTGTGATGCCAACAGTAAAACATCCTGAGACCATTCATGTGTTGGGTTACTTCTCAGCAAAGGAAGTGGGGTCACTCACAATTTTGACTAAGAATACATCCATCAATAAAGAATGGTACCAAAACATCCCCCGAGAGAAACTTCTCCCAACCATCCAAGACTAGTGTGGTGACAAACAATGCCTTTTCCAGCATGAAGGAGCACCATGCCATAAGACAAAAGTGATTACTAAGTGGCTCAGGGAACAGACATCGACATTTTGAGTTCCTGGCCAGGAAACTCCCTAGACCTCAATCCAATTGAGAACGTGTGGCCAATCCTCAAACGGGGGATAGACAAACTAAAACCCACATATTCTGACTCCATGCATTGATTATACAAGATTAGGCTGCCATTAGTCAGGATTTGGCCCAGAAGTTGGTTGACAGCATGCCAGGGTGAATTGCAGAGTTCTTGATAAAGAAGGCCCCACACTGAAAACATTAACTCTTTGCATAAATTTAATGTGATTGTCAATAACAGCCTCTTCTGAAATGCTTGTACTTATACTTCAGTATACCACAGAAACTTCTGAAAAGAAATCTACAAACACTGGAGCAGCAAACTTTGTGAAAACCAATACAGTGGTACCTTGGTTCTCAAACTCACTATTACAGTAATATCACTTACAGTTGACCATAGAATGTGTACCAAGGAAAACTTAGTGCAAAGGTGGCAACCTATGACAGTATCACATTTAAATTCACTGAGCTCTTGAGAACAACCCATTCTTTCACAAATGTTTGTAAACCTTACTGCATGGCTAGTTGCTTGATTTAATACACTTCTGGGGATAGGTCTGAATTAAACACCTGAATTCAGTGATTAAGAGGTGTATCCCAATACATTTCTCCATTCTAAAACTCACTAGAACTCGAATTTCTTGAAAGTGGAACAAACCAGTTGACCTAGTACTCGATCTGAATATCATGTCGAACCGTGAACGCTGACCTAATGTAAATTGTATGCATCCGGAAATGAGTTGTACTACAATGCAATTCTTATACTTGAATGCCTTCCTCACAGACAGGACAATTAACCAAATGAAGCAGCGCAACATTACAGTAACTAATATTAAATAAACCACTAACTTACGTGTACTATTACAGCATTTATGTCATTTATTTAAATGCTATTTTACCAAGTAAATTAACTGAAAACCAGTTCTCACTGCTTTACGTGATATTCAGGAGAAATAGCTGATTATACTCATCGGAACTTCCTGGGATACAAACGTCATGGGTGAGAGGTCGCAATGCATCTAAATGTAATGCATTGCATCAGGATCAGAATGCATTGCTTTAAGCAAGCACTGTAAGCAAGTTGAAAGCTCCCAATGACCGGACTGGGGAAACAAGCTGAAACGCGGACTTAATACTGAGGACTAATGACAACAACCAGAAACAGCTGATCACATGGGGATCCCATGCAAGGTTAATGAGGGGGCGTGACACACGGAAGGAGTGGAAGATCGGGGCAGGACAGGGGTAATGTTGGGATAAGACCTTTATTGTTTTGGAAGCCATTACGAAAAAATGCTCTTCTTGTTTCATCCTGTTTATTTTGTGTTTAAATGCTAACAAAAAAAACATATTTAGTTGTAATTTTGGGGGGGGGGAGAACTAATTAATTGGTTCTCCATTATTTCTTATGGGACAAATTTGATCAGAACTCGAACTTTTTAGGATTCAATCCGGAGTCAGGAATGGATTAAGTTCAAGAACTGAGGTACCACTGTACTTCTGTCATTAGCAAAACTCTTGGCCACAACTGTAGAACTCCAAACGTTAGCGTTTAGTATCCATCTGAGAGCCAGTGACTGTAATTGCAAATAATCTCAAAATTGCAAGAACAGAACTAAATGAGTCAGTCAAAAAAAAATAAAAAAAGAAAAAGAAAATATCTGTGCAGATGATACTGTATGTGCAGATATGTTAAACATTGCTTGTCAATGGACTTTTGTTATGAAACCAATAAATTTGCAACATTTTTACTAACAAATATACAGATATATACACACAAATGTATAGCTACTTCCCAGAACCTGTATGTTGGCTTTCCATTTACTGCTGGGTCTCTCTATATTTACTAAGGCACCGGCTTCATTATGCATTACAGCTATAGGGAATCCCTGAAGAATCAAATGAAAGTCAAACAGATCGATGTGAAACCAATAATAAAGGGCAATTTACCAGGCATCTGCCAGCTCAGGTAAGTCATCTAAATACAAAAAGCTCTAGCTGCATGTGTGTGTTTTTGTAACTATTACAATCTGGGGACCAGTTGTATCCACAGTGTGATAAAAACCTGTAACTTCATATCTTGTGGGGAAATTTTCTGTCCCCAAAGAATAATCTCAATTTTATCTGTAAACAAAGAAAAAAACCTAAAAATGCCAAAAGTCAAAAGCGTCAATCTTGGATAGCAATGTTGTTACAGTTATTTACAAGATCTAACTGAAGATGGTCCAATGTGGAGCTGATTCATGCAGTGGTTTTTTATTTGGAGCTTTGTGTGGTTATGCACTGGTTCCTGGGTATAAGGTCACGGATCATGGCAGCATGCCAGTCCAAAGACACACGCTCTCAGTTATAGTTAGAACCTCCATATATGAAAAATTGCATATGTGATGAGTTGTGAAGAAGAAAGGAATGTGTCTTTATTGTTTATTAAATGGCTCCACTGTCTTAAAGTAAGGCTTATGCTCAGATATGGATAGTTCAAGTCCAGAAATTTTTAATCCAGATGAGTAACCTGCCAGATGAGTAATCTGAGTATTTTTATAGTTAACTGGTTGACTGAAACAAAATTTTGGGCTGGATTTTTACTTTCTGGACCTGATCTATCTACCTCTTCTTGTACTGTAGTGAAATACCTTTTCCATAAGGACAGTACTAGCTTATGTTTGTAGTACAGTGATGGAGTGCACTGTTTTTTTACAATGACCACACAGGTGAATTTCCCACAGGGACTATATTGTGGTTTCCATGAACCACCAGCCTGAAGATATGAGGTTCAGCCACCTGGACATAGTGAATGACCTGGAGAAACAGTGCTTTACGTACCTGCTAAACAGCATACATAGTGACATAAAGGTACTGGGAAATGGTTTCACTTTACAGGCAGCCACATTGTTGCTAAAGGGTTGTGTTAAAGTTTTGCTAATTAAAAGGAACCCAATGAGATTGCTTGGCCATGACCTTTTAACTCAGAGCAGCTCTTTTAGAACTGTAATTTGTGTTTCAATTTATTACTACTCAAAATGAATGTTTTACTTAATAATACTGGTTGTTTCTAATGCCATCCATCCATCCATTCACTTCCGCTTATCCGAGGGCGGGTTGTGGGGGGCAGCAGTCTCAGCAGGGAAAGCAAGACTTCCCTCTCCACGGCCACTTCCTCCAGCTCCTCTGGGGGAATCCCAAGGCGTTCTCAGGCCAGACGAGAGACATAGTCCCTCCAGCATGTCCAGGAGGCATCCTAAGCAGATGCCCGAGCCACCTCATCTGGCTCCTCTCAATGCAGCGGAGCAGCGGTTCTACTCTGAGTCGCTCCTGAATGACCGAGCTCCTCACCCTATCTTCTAAGGGAGAGCCCAGCCACCCTGCAGATAATACTGATTTGAGCCACTTGCACTCGCGATCTCATTTTTTCACCCACAGCTTGTGACTATAGGTGAGGGTAGAAACGTAGATCAACTGGTAAATCGAGAGCTTTGCCATTTGGCTCAGCTCCTCCTTCAGCTTGACAGACTGATGCAGCGCCCACATCACTGCTGATGCCGCACCAATCCGCCTGTCGATCTCCTTCTCCATCATTCCCTCACTCATGAACAAGATCCCGAGATACTTAAACTCCTCCACTTGGGGAAGGACCTCCGCCCCCACCCCGAAGAGAGCACTCCACCCTTTTCTGGCTGAGGGCCATGGTCTTGGATTTGGAGGTGCTCATTTTCATTCCAGCCACTTCACACTTAGCTGCAAACTGTTCCAGTGAGAGCTGAAGGTCACGGTCTGATGAGGCCAACTGGACAGCATCAACTGCTAAAAGCATAGACCTAATCCTGAGGTCACCAAACCGGACTAGGCTGCGCCTAGACATTTTGTCCATAAAGGTTATGAACAGAATTGGTGATGAAGGGCAGCCCTGGCAGAGTCCAACCCTCTCCGGGAATGAGTCCAACTTATTGCCCGCAATGCGGACCAAGCTCTGACACCGGTTGTACAGGGACTGAACAACCCTTATAAGACAGCCCAACACCCTATACTCCCAGAGCACTCCCTACGGGACTCCCTGAGGGACACGGTTGAATGCCTTCTCCAAGTCCACAAAGCTCATGTTGATTGGTTGGGCAAACTCCCACACACGCTCCAGGACCCTGCCGAGAGTATAGAGCTGGTCCACTGTTCCACAGCCAGAACGAAACCCATATTGCTCCTCCTGAATCCAAGGTTTCACTATTCGACTCTCCTGTCCAGCACCCCTGAATAGACCATAACAACGAGGATGAGGAGTGTGATCCCCCTATAGTTGGAACACCCTCAGGTCCCCTTGAAGATGAGAACCACCACTCTGGTCTGCCAATCCAGAGGCACCGACCCAGATGTCCACACCGTGCTGCAGATGCATGTCAACTAAGACAGCCCTGCAACATCCAGAGCCTTGAGGAACTCCTGACAGGTTTCATCCTCCCCCGGGGTCCGGCCACCGAGGAGCTTTTTAACCACCTCAGCAACCTCTGCCTGAGAGATATGTGAGTCCACCTCCAAGTCCCCAGATTCCAAGTCCCCTCACTGGAAGGCGTGTCAGTGGAATTGAGGAGGTCTTCGAAGCATTCCTCCCACCGACCCAAAACGTCCCAAGCTAATGTCAGTAGTGAACCATCCCCAACATAAACAGTATTGATGCTGCACTGCTTCCCCACCCTGAGATGCCGGATGGTGGACCAGAATCTCCTCGAAGCCATCTGGAAGTCATTCTCCATGGCCTCTCCAAACTCTTCCAATACCTGAGTTTTCGCCTCAGCGACCGCCATAGCCGTGTTCCTCTTAGGCCACCGGTACTCACCAGGTGGTGATCGTTTGACAGCTCCTCCCCTCTCCTCACCCAAGTGTCCAATACATGTGGCCGCAAGTCCGATGACACAACCACAAAATCTATCATTGAACTGCGCACTAGGGTCTCCTGGTGCCTAGTGCACATATGGATGCCCTTATGCTTGAACATGATGTTCATTATGGACGTGATGAGCACAGAGGTCCAAAAACAAAACACCACTTGGGTTCAATTACGCGTCTCCAGGTCTCACTGTCATTGCCCACATGAGCATTGAAGTCCCCCAGCAGAACAAAAGAGTCCGTGGGACTCTAAGGGTGGGTATTCTGAACAGCCATTTGGTGCATAAGCACAAACAACAGTCAGGACCCGTCCCCCCACTCGAAGGCGAAGGGAGGCAACCCTCTTGTCCACTGCAGTAAACCCAATGTCCACGTGCCCAGCCAGGGGGCAATAAGTATGCCCACCCCAGCTCGGTGCCTCTCCCCGTGAGCAACTCTACAGTGAAAGAGGGTCCAACCCACTTAAAGGTTTCAGAGCCCAAGCTGTGTGTCGAGGTGATCCTGACTACATCTAGTCAGAACCTCACAGCCTCGCGCACCAGCTCTGGCTTCTTCCCCACCAGAGAAGTGACATTCTATGTCCTTAGAGCTAGCTTCTGCAGCTAAGGATCAGACTGCCAAGGTCCTCGCCTCCGGCCACTGCCTAACTCACACTGCACCCGATCCCTATGGCCCCTCCTACAGGTGTAGAGCCCATTGGAGGGGGGACTCACATGCCTTCTTCGGGCTGTGCCAGACCAGGCCCCATGGGTGCAGGCCTGGCTAACCAGGCACTAACTATCGAGCCCCACCCCCAGGCCTGGCTCCGGGGGTGGGGGGGTGGGGCTGGCCTAGTGACCTGTGTTTGGGCAAGGGATATTGTGGATCCAGTATTTTGTTCATCATTAGGGGTCTTGTGAGCCATACTTTGTCTGGTTCCTCACCCAGGACCTGTTTGCCTTGGGTGACCCTACCACGCTGCGATGGGCTGGCCCCCCATCCAGGGTTGTTCCCTGCCTCGTGCCCATTGCTTCCGGGATAGGCTCCGGACCCCCCCGCGACCCAATAGGATAAGCGGTTTGGATAATGGATGGATGGATGGACCCTACCACGGACATAAAGCCCCAGGCAACTTAGCTCCTGGAATCACTGGAACATGCAAACCGCTCCACCACAATAAGGTGCAATATATATATTTTTGTAAACAAATAATTAAGTAATGATTGTTGGATACCCAGGTCCAGAGAGTACAAATCCAGGCCAAGATTTTGTTTCAACCGACCAGTTGAGTATAAGAAGTCACAGTCACTCTGTACTCACCTGGTTGGCTGAAACAAAATCTTGGCCTGGATTTGTATCCCCGATCTGAAATCTCCACCTCTGTTGGATACCACATTACAATAAGCCACCATTATACATTAAAGGGTTTTTGAATACAGTAGTACCTCAGAACCTGTTCGAATCTGTTCAGAACTCTGGACTGAATTTATAAAAGTTTGAGATCTCATCAAATTTTCCCTATAACAAATTATGGAAAACCAATTAATTGGTTCCCAGGCCCAAAAAAATATACCTAAATATGTTTTTTTAGCATTTAAACACAAAATTAACTGGATAAAACAAGAAGCATATACTGTACTAAACACATCTAAGCACACTTATCAAAACAGTAATTTGTAAAGTAAGAAAATAAATGTAATAAGTGTAATGTTAAAAGAAAAAAACAATGTGTCCTCCCCGATTGTCCGTTCCTTCCGTGTGCCACGCCCCCTCGTTAACCCCACGTGATCAGGTTTTTCTGGTTGTTTTCATTATCCATAAGTATTTCTCCCGCGTTTCAGTTTGTTTCCCCAGTCCGGTCATTGTATTGTCCGTGTGCATTTTGTCTGCTTTACCTGTAATTAAACCCTGTATTCCCTGATAGACTGACGTCTGCGCCGTTGTCTCTGCTCCGTCCCCGCTCGGCACAACAATATTATTATAATTAAATGTATTAATGGTCTATTATTAATATTAAAATAATGAATAAGAAATCTTTATTTAAAAATGTATTTTATTATATAATAATTACTATTACTGTTTATCAATTTATAAATGTATTTTTACTGTCTAAATATATGTATTCAGCTAGTGAAAACATGCAGCATGCTATCACAGCAAACGTGAGGCTGAAACTGTAGCTTTACCCTTTACCGCTGAGAGACGTGCCGTGTGACTCATTTCCCCGCACATACAAGTTATCTTAGGTCGGCATTCACAGTTTGAAGCTTATAGCTATGGTTTTAATAAGGGTTCTGTAGTGGGCAAAGTACTTGGGGCACCTTATTGTCGGGGTATGCTGAATAACCAGACAGTCATGGAACCTGACCTGAAGCCCACATGTGCCTTCATATTCCCACAGCCACATTATAAACAGCTGGGGACAGCATCATGGCTGAGTGACGGCAGCGTGATGACGGAGCTGCTGATGAAGATTAGAGACAATGTGGAAGCCCACAAGGACATGACGCCCAGCTGCCTGCAGGTCTGATTCCCTATAGAAGAATGATCTAGATTACGGGTGGCCAAACCCTCTTTGGTTGTGGGAAGCACACAGAAAATTTTGAGTCGTCAGGGGCCAAACAGTATTAAGTGTGAAAAATTCTTCTTAGACCGGAAAACCTCTGTTCCATTGAAAATTCATTTTCTATCAAAATAACCATATAACACTACTGAACAGTTTAACTGTTGACATTACAGTAGCCTATGTAGCATGCATATTATAGTAGGCATTTCTGTATCTTTAATTTAAATGAACTCTCATTCAAAAAAGTGCAAAACAGAAACAGTAGAAAAGATGATGAAAGTGACAAGGCAGTCTCCAACATTCCTGGATAGCTCTTATTGAATACACTGCGTGGTCCAATTGTCCAACTTAATGATTATGATGAAAATTATTCGTTTTGTGATGGTGTTTGAAATTTTCTTTCCCTTGTTGTTTAATCAACTGAGGAACAAATTGGTTTCAACAGTAGATGTCGCTGCCAGTGTGAACAAGTCTAGTATAGTTCTACTATAACGTGACTAATGTGTTCTTGAAAAGCCACATGTTCTCTAAAATCGCTATAACTAAAATACACATATGCAATGGGAACATTAGGGTAAGGGAATGTGACTTCAAAACTTACCAACTTACGTCAAATAAAATGAATTAAATAATAAAAACAGTGATACCAGAGGCAAATATTGTAATTAAATGCATTTAAAATAAGAAATAATGATAATAACACATTAATTAATTATGTGATAAACATTTCCTATGTCTTATTAGTCTCACAAATATTGCTTAGTAACCGCTTCAGTCAAACTTTCCAAATCTCTAACCATTTTGATCATCATTAGTTGGGTGTAGTGAGCCATGCCCACCTTGCCACTGGGCATCAACACATAATAAGCACAATGGATTACAGTATGTGGAGGGACACTGAAGGCAACACGGCTACAGATAGTCTATGGAAAGTAAATTTACAAAATGCTGCTGTATTTTTATATTATAATTTGTCAAATATTTAAGAATCTAAGATTTTGACCTCTGCAATATGTGGATGTACAAAAGGTATGATTCTTTTAGATATGACAATCAGTTAGGTCAATTCATTGTAAAGAACCACTTTCAAAGAATGATTTGTTCATTTGGATATTTGTTTTTGTGCAGAAGTTGTATTTCTCACTAAAAGTATATGGCGTCGAGAAGTGCTTTTCGCTCTGATTAAAAATCATGCGAATAAAAATGCGATTCCACTTTCCATTGGACTTGGGTACTACTCATGTTAGGACATATTCACAGTATGAATATCAGGTCCAGAAGTTGTAGCAGAACTGACTGTGGTTATAATTAAGAAGTGCAGTGTATATACTGTATAGTGCAATTTGCTGTTAGAAACTATGTTCTGCCAAACTCATCTGGCCAAATGCAATGGGCCCGTTAGCCTTTCCATGCCTGATGTGGACACTCCAGGGACATTATTACATGGATGGCATATCAGTGTTTGCAGACTTTGTGGTCCTGTGTTACTCAGTACATATGTGTGTGCCATAAGGCGCTGGTAGCACAACTACACCTGCAGACGATGGTGGAGTATGTGAGGAAGCTAATGGAGAACAAGCTAAAGCTGAAGTCGCGAGAAGAGGAGGACAGACTGGTGGAGAGGCTGTGTGAGGACAGCCATGCTCTGAATGACTTGTTCAGCCAGGAGGTTAGTGTTAGTGCCCACCTCCCACAGCCAGAGAAATGAACTTTTTCACGCACAAGAAGCTTTAGTGGAGTCACAAAAATTATTTAGTCTTTTGCTGAGACAAAATGCAGCAAGGCTTTGCTTGATTTTCTCATGAAATCTTTTTGTGGCACCTGCTGGTATAGCTGGTAAGTGTACCTCATATATGTGGATTTTTTTCTACAGGTCAGCTGTGATTGCTCAGAGTTGTTAAAATCTTATCCAGCTCTAATTTAAAGGAACCCAGGGTTTTAGCTTGCGCTACACTAACAGGAAAACTATTCCACACTCTAACTACATGCTGTGTAAAGAAGTGTTTTTTCAAATTCATTTTAAAATGTCTCCTGTTAATTTCCACTTATGGCCATGAGTTCTAGTATCTAAACTAATATTGAAATAGCCATTTGGCTGAACAGCATCCAGACCTGGTAGAATCTATTATCCTCAAATAGACGGCAAGTGATCTAAAAACGTGCAAAACACATTTCAGATGTACAAATTGCTCCTTATTTTTGTGGATTTCACACAACACAAAAGAAATACAGTGGTACCTCAGAACTCAAATTTAATCCATTCAGAACCCTGGATTGAATCCTAAAAAGTTCGAGTTGTGACCAAATTTTCCCCATAAGAAATAAAAGAAAACCAATTAATTGGTTACTGGCCCCAAAAAATGACACCTAAATATGTTTTTTTTTTTAGCATTTGACATGAACCAGATGAAACAAAAAGAGCATATACTGTATTAAACACATCTAAGCACATTTATCAAAACAGTAATTTGTAAAGTAAGAAAATAAATGTATCCAAATTGCCACCTGCCCTCGTTAACCCCATGTGGAATCCCTGTGTGGAATAATGAATAAGAAATCTTTATTTTAAAATGAATTTTATTATATAATAATAATTATTGTTACTGTCTATCTTTGTCTAAATGTATTTTTATTGTCTATGTATTCAGTTAGTGTAAACATGCACAGTGCTATCACAACAAATGCCAGGCTGAGACTGAAGTGTTACCCTTTGTTTCTGCTGAGAGACATACCATGTGATTCATTTCGGCACGGTACAAGTTATCTTAGATCGGCGTTCACAGTTTGACTTCTGAGATTCAAATCGAACTCTAGGTATTTTTTTTAACTGGTTGGTTCGCCTTTTAAGAAATTCGAGTTTTAATGAGTACAAGAACTAAGGTACCACTGTACATATTTCTGGTCAGTGAAATATTTCTGCAGCATGGTACATATTTGTGGATTGTTTTCTGTGGGTTACAAATAATAGAGTTTAGTAAAACTTCCATAGCCCTCTTACTCTCCTTTTTTATGTAGGGCTCCAAGGAGGAGTGGCTGAGTTCTGTTCTCCCCAGAATTGCTGAAGTTCTGAAGCTGCAAGACCCAGAGGCCATTAAGCTGGAGGTTCTCTCACTGGCTCAGAAGTATCCAGACATCAGGTGAGGGTCTGTGGGATAGCACATTTCAGAGACAACCAGACCACAGTCACAATACTCTGCCCCTGATTTGGAGTCAAATATAGTCATTGACATTCCTGTCTCTGAGAATTATACAGAAAATGAGCTAGTGAATAGTTTTGGCAAGCATACAGTATAGCAAATAATAGATTGCATTAATCAGGCCCTATTACATTTTTCCAGTTTTTCCCTTTCCTTTAGTGTGCTATGAAGCTTTATGTGCACATAAGCAAAGTCTTATGGCCTAAGTAGATATCAAAAAAGGTGTAACTCTCACTACAGAAACCACTATTCTCTCACACCTTGTTGGAATTCCAGCCCATTGATTCTGTGACATGAAGAGGTCACCTTATTGGCTCACAGTGACACAGTCCTTATTGGCTGCCTATCTGCAAAGGTCCATCTGCAAACTACAAAACAGCGGTGGAACATGTAGGGCAAGATGAATAGTCAGGCAAGCTGACTAATCAGCGCACACTGGACTCATTGGGGGTGACGCTTAAGGCTCAGATAGAATTATTGACAGAATAATTACTGATGTACTGCCTGAGAAAAATAGTATGTTGTTGGAACACTGAATCACGTAAATCTATTGCAGTAGACCTCAAAAATAAATGTATGATATAGTAGGACCCCTTAAAGCCTCCAGTATTAAGTATCACTACTATCATGATCTTCATCATAATCCATGTGGTTTGATAATCATCTTCCCTCTCCAAGGGAAGAACATGTCTGCGCCCTGCTGTGCCTCAAGGTCCATCTCTCGAAGGACAAAAAAGCCAGCATACAGAAGACCCTGATGGAGAACCACATCCCATTTGTGCCCACAACTAGCAAACCCTTTTACTGTATGGTGCAGGTCAAATGGATCTTCAAGGTTGCTCAATTGAGATCACAGATCATAGCTACAGCACAACCCAAAATTCCCCAGTATTTTCAATGCTCTTAGCCTAGCCTGTTGTACTCTAATTTTTTTAAACATGTGTTATATATAGTGATTCACAAGCATATGAGGCTATGATTTGTCCACATCCTGTTTCAGTTTGCTGTGTAGTCTTTTGAACCTGTCTCATTGTTACTGCATTTTATTTATTCAGTAACATACTGTATAAAGCATGGATGTGTGTACTTGTAAATTCTAACTCTGATCTTCAGGCTCTGCACTTTAGGCTCTTGCACTCATGAAGTGCAAGTTCACAAACATGCAAAACACCTGTGATATCTGCTGTACTGTACTTCAAAAATAGAACAGCTGTAGTCAAGACCACCTTCGTTAAGTCCAAGACAATCCCAGAACCAGTCCAAGGGCAAATACCAAGGAGACCAAAATAATATAAAAATGTCTTGAGACAGGATTCGAGGATTCGAGCAGGATGCTCTCCAAGTATCATTTCAGCTACTTAATATAAAACAAGGAGTCATTCAAAAACCTTAAGCTGAATATAATGTGAACTATTTCATCCATTGCCTGAATCACTGTTTTTATTACAGGCAGCTTGTTGATACTGTTGTATCAAGACTGCTGAAGTGTATGACGACATTTTTATGCTGTCTTCTAGGTATTTTGGACTTCTTATTTTTGCTACCCGGCTCCTTCAAAGGTCTTTTGAGAGCTGCCTGTTCAGGGAAGGGAAAGCTGTTTTGGAAGTACGGTGGTACCTCAGTTCTCAAACTCATTAGAACTGAAATTTCTTAAAAGTTGAACCAACCAGTTCGAAAAAAAATCACCTAAGGCTCGATCTGAATCTCAGAGGTCAAACCGTGATGAAGATAATTTATACGTGCGGGGAAATGAGTCACATGGCATGTCTCTCAGTGGAAACAAAGGGTAACACTTCAGTCTCAGTCTTGCATTGGCTGTAATAGCATTATGCACATTTACACTAGCTGAATACATATATTTAGACAGTAAAAATACATTATTTCATTAATATAATTATTTTTATATTATGAAATACATTTTTAAAAAGATTTCTTATTAATTCTTTTAATATTAATAATAAAACATTAATATGTTTATTATAATAATATTGTTGTGCCAAGCGAGGACAGAATGGAGACAGGAGCAGACGTGAGGGTATCGGGGAATACGGGTTTAATTACAGGTAAGGCAGGCAAAACGCAGACGGACAATACAATGACTGGACTGGGGAAACAAACTGAAACATGAACGAAATACAGAGGACTAGTGACAACAATCAGAAACAGCTGATCACATGGGGATTCCAAACAGGGTTAATGAGGGGGTGTGGCACACGGAAGGAGTGGTCGAAGGGGGGAGGAAATATTGTTTGGATGCATTTATTTTCTTACTTCACACAATACTGTTTTGATGAATGTGCTTAGATGTGTTTAATGCAGTGTATGCTCTTCTTGTTTTCTCCGGTTCACTTTGTGTTTAAATGCTAAAAAAAACATATTTAGGTGTAACGGTCCGGGTGTGCGTGCAGGACGAACAAATCGGAAGCAAGGCAGGTTTCACGGGAACGAGGGATTTAATGCACTCACTCCACATATCGACAAGGAAACATCAATGCCGCGACGCCGGGACATACGCTGGCGCAGACTAAATACACTGAACAAACACAAGACTGGCGAGCGGCATTCGCCTCACAGGTGAGTTACATTAGGTCAATCACATGAGGTAACAAGGTGGGCGTGGCGACATACAGGGCTTGAACGGGACGGAAGACGCGGTACGTGACATTAGGTGTAATTTTTTGGGCCAGGAATCAATTGATTGATTTTCCATTATTTCTTATGGGGAAAATTCTATCACAACTCGAACTTTTTAGAAATCAATCTGGAGTTTGGAATGGATTAAATTCAAGTTCTGAGGTACCACTGAATTAACATTAGAGTCCGCTGAGCAGTGTCCATAGAGAATGGTGATGGTGTTTGAGACAGTGCCCCTATTCAGAGTGCTCCCTCATGGTAGAAGAGGTTAAAGAACACAACTAGGTAAATTGAGGGAAATAGAGTTAATCATTTTTGTTTTATATCATTAGTTTTATCTTCTTATTTTACTTATAATTTTTGTTTGAAGTTGCCTTGTGAAATATATAGTGAATAGATGTGAAGAAATATGTGACAGTTCTACAAACATACTCTCCTAAATTTCTGACCACATCTACAATAACTATTTATGTTCTGAAGCATTGCATTTTATTTAGAAGTCTGGTTCTGTAAGTTATTGTGAATAAATGCCAGCCTGTGGGCCAAGTGCAGGCTAGTCACTGCTGTAACTCCCTCCAAGTTGGAAAACGGACACAAGGCGTTCTTGATTTTTACTGGCATTTATTGCACACAGGTGCCAC
>JABFDZ020030976.1:0-18708 GCA_019775955.2 Pollimyrus isidori
TTTTTGTTGGGTTTTAACCATTTTTTATTTAATTTTTTTTTTTTTTTTTTTTTTTTTTTTTAAAATTGTATCCAGGTTTTTTATTTAAATAAATTGCATTTGCTCTCCTTCGAAACGGCCCCCCCCCCCCCCCCCCTCCTAGGCCATTAGCATCTAATGGATGAAGCCCAAGACAGTGAATTAATCTTCAGTCAATTATCAGGTGTTTGAGAAAATGTTCCTTTAGAAGGTCCTGTGCCAGTGTAAGTATCCCAGACACATTGTGTTCTTGGTTAAATCAGAACTTCACAACAACCTGACGGAACAGCCGGCAGTGCTAACGGACCTTTGGACAGAGCGATTACTTCATTAGGAGTGCTGCCCTGAGCCTGCCATGCTTGTGGGGTCGTCCGTTGCTCTCCGCACAGACTCAATCCAAATTAAAATCCATCCATCCCAAAAAAATCAACAAACACTTGTCCCTGTCATTTCATGAAAATCATTATAGCTTTTCACATATTGAACTTAATTAATAATTTAATTATACATAATAATTGTAATGTAATGCATCATCTGTTGCCAGCTTTTGTCCTGCAGTAAATGACAATCTAAAATTCCAGGGCCATTAAAGGTCCCGATAGTGGACCTCAGCTACGTGAGCCATTACGCTCATGTACGCTCATTACGTTTTGATGGGTGGGCAGGTATACTCCCTGTGGAAGACAAACAAGCACACAGGGTTAGTCACATGTGAAGGTGAAGATGCAATCACGCAGGTTCACATCCATATCCACAGGTAAGGGGCACCAGAACCACAGACTCCCATGCAGAGAGTGCAGGTGAGAGCTGTGGGGTGTGTTTGCTCCACTACAAACGTGTGTGATTATAATAACAAGACAGTGCACTAATAAAATGAGTTCAGGGTACGCAGACAACTGTCTGTTCCTTCATTTAAATGCACACACGCTGGTAGACACTCAGCACACACAAAGATGCATATCAGACACGCAAATACCCACAGCAGCGAGACCATTAACCAAGATGTGTCAGAGATTAATGGTTAAACTTTGGGTTCATTTGCATAAGAAACAATAAAAGCTATATTACTATATAAAAAGCTCAGCCAGTATTGTGGAATCACTGATCATATACTAAAGTGGCTCTCAAAATTAGCAGCAATCTTTGGGATTTCTTTATTTTGCTGTTAGGTTGTAATACAAAATAACTTGAAATCACCCCACTGCTATTCAGCAAACATACAAACTGATGTTCTGTATAGTTCTTTTCACTTTTTCCTTTTCTGACTGTGTGTGTTAGAGACAAAAAAGTAAATGATTACAATGGTGTGCATACAGTAATGAACTGTGGCTGTGGTCATACTGTACCTACACACCCTAACTCTCCGGTGCCTCTGTTCAGTGTGCAAACCCCTTTGTGTCTCCAAATTCTTAAGACTCAAATGTCCCCCACACTTCACTTTCCCACCAAAGGAAAACTTATTTCAGCTTCTTCTCTAAAGTCATCAGATTGTCATTCTTCTTCTCCCTCAAACATGCCCTCTGTGCTCTGCCCACAGCATGTTTCTCATAACAGAAAGAGATAAATCCAGTGTGGACCTTTCAGATAAGGTCATGTTTTTTAAAACACAAATATTTCATTTGTCTGCAAACTCTTGAAACCTCTACAGTCAACAAGTCTGTGGACAACACTCTTAACACGAGTCTCCACTTTATTTACCAACATTTGGACACTTTCTTGACAGAATAAAGCCAGAGTCGTTAGAAAACAATCTAGCCTCAGTAAATCTGTTGGTCTCCATCTGCCTCTGGGTCACTGACTTCTTGAACAGTTGGTAAGAGTATGTGTAACTGGGTGGTCACATGACCCACCCCTGATTATATGTACTGGAACTTCAGAGGGCTGAATTCTGTCTCCCAAGTTTTTATGTTCTATAAAAGTGACTACATTTCTGAACCCATCAGTGAAACTCATTAAATTTGCCAATGACACCATACTGACTCGCCAGATTTATGACAACAAGAAGACTTTGGGAAGTGAGGCAAATGTTAAACTAAAATAACCTGGTCCTCAAGACCCAAAAAATACAAGAGATGATCATCGACCTCAAGGATCATCAACCTCACTGGACATTAATGGCTGTATTTTTGCTCGGTTGAGTCACTCAGGCACTCGGCACTTTCTGATCTATGGATCTCAATTGGAAGGTCAGCAGCATTTCCACTGTCATGAGAGCCACGCAGCAGCTCCCTCACCTACAGTATGGTGGTGGCTAAGTTCAAGCTTCTTACACGGGTAACTCTGGTGTAAGTCAACACTGCTGTCATTCAGTCCATCCCAACCTCATCCCTAATGGTATGAAAACTTAAAGTGGAGACCACATTAAAGGGGGAAAGAGGAAAGTCTATGAAAGGGGGCAAGACGAAAACATATTGAAGGGGGAAAGAAGAAAGTGTAGGAAAGAGAAAAATGGGAAAGTGTATGAAAAGGGGAATTGACGAAAGTGTATTGACGGAGGTATGAGGAAAGTATATAAAAGGGAGAAAGGAGAAAGTGTATTGAAGGGGAAAAGATGAAGTGTAAGAAAGGGGAAATGGGAAAGTGTATGAAAAGGGGCCAAGGTGTTTCGTCACGGAGGTGGTTCCAGTTTGTGCAGCCGGGTGAGAGGTAGCAATGCATCTAACCATAATGCATAGTGTCAGGATCAGAATGCTTTCGACTTGCTTACAGTGCTGGCTTATAACAACGCATTCTGATGCACAAACTGGACCCGCCTCTGTGACGACCCACCTCTGTCCTTATTGGCGGAAGAGTTTAGTTACACACATGATGTTTGTATGCCAGGCAGTGCATGTTGTTGCTTAGCAAATAACCCTTAATTCTAATTCTGAAGTGGCATGATATTACCCATCATTTGAATCAGGAGACCTGGGCATTTATGGATTATCAAAGTCCCTGTCAGCTTCCCACCTTGAATTTGCTCACCTTGCTGTAGACTCCCCATGAAAGCTCCGTCTCGATGACCATGACCACGATGCCAAACATCCCAAAGATAAGTGCATAGTCACTGAGACGCTTCCTCTTCTCAAACAGCGCCCTCCGGTGGCCCAACTTGTACCCTATGTTTTGGTGCTTTCGTTTTTGTACCTTGCGAGCAGTACTACTGCGTTTACTTCCCCCACCCACCACGCTGCTACCCCGACTGGCCACACCACCTGTGTTCCTGAGCGCCCCCTGGCTGTGAGACAAGGTGTGGTTGGAGGCAATGACACAGTGAGATGAGTCCACTTTAGAGGAGATGACAATCTCTGGGGGGTTGTGCTGCTGGCCCTGCGACTGAAGCACGGTTCCCCGGTCCCGTGAGGCCACACCTCCATCTCTAGCCTCCACTCCGCCCTCGGACTCAATGAGATTCCTGCGGGAGGCACTGAGCCGGCTCAGGGGCTTCATCACACCCCCACTGTATTTGCAGGAGCTCATGGCAATCTCAGTGAAGGGGTTGCTGTCCCGCCGATGCACCAGGGGGCTGGCCTGTCGGTGTCGTGGTCCCCGGTCACGCTCACGCTCAGAGCAGGGGGAGTGTGGGGAGGGGAGGAGCCCCCCCGGTGTAGGCAGCCCCTCACCCAGGCTGGGCTGGCTGCCCACTGGTGAACTTGAGGGACACAGAGTGTTGGGGAGTGGGAGGGACAGGGAGAGTGGCCCAGGGTTGGTCAGGACGGGAGTCCCGTTAAGCCTGTCTGTGCTGGCACTGCCCAGGCATTTGGAAGGGTGAGCCCCAGGGCGGCTGTCTGTAGCGGGCAGGGTTACGTTTGGGGGACCCGAGGGATGCAGACCCTCTTCCTCACAGCTGCCTGCCAGAAGAGCCAAGGTGAGAGCGGGTGGGGGCTCCATGGTGAGACAGCAGGCTCCAGCTCGTCGTGATGGGGCGAGATGAGAGAAAGTCGGGTGATGTCCAGACGGACAGAAGAAGGGATAGAAGGGAGCGCAGCTGGACAAAAAGCAACACTGGCTGGGCAAGGCAGCTGCAGCGTGAGGCAGAGACAGCTACGTGGTGGTGAGCTCCTGAGGAGATCAAGAGATTGGGCGTTAAGTTCATGTTTACCATTCTCTATACTTAATAGGAGCACCACCCCTAACTGCCAGTTTCACAGAAATAATAGTTTTAAATGTTATTTCTTGTTATAGTACAGTATTTCACCTAACCTCTTGGTCATGGTAAATATCATGTTAAACCACAGAAATTAATCAGCTTCCGTTAATTAGTATTAGATATATTCCGATAAGTTTAGTACATTCACTGTTCCCCCTAAAATAAAATGTACGTTTATACACACAACCACACAAACACACACAGAAATGTATTTATATAAATACACACACACACCAATGTTCTTTGTTACGTTTCCTTTCCGTCGTCCATTTTCATTTCACACACACATTTTTTTCCTCTCTCTCCATTTCTCAGATCTTCCTTCTTTATTGTCAATCTCTTACCTCTTCGCTCAGTGTCAGTGTCTCTCAATTCCAGCTCAGCTGTTGATTCAAACGTTGGGAAAAAATATTCGTCCACACTTTTCCTTTTCATTTTGCCATTCCATCGTTCTTCCTGAGACGGTCAGTACACTGTCAATGTTTGCGAAACAAATTAAATATGATAATCGATCGTTCGTCTCATATAGCTTTCTTAAATGTATTGCTTTTCCATTTCTGCATCGTACATACTTATTTCATTACTAATATAATACGTGTAAAAACATGCAGCAGCACAGACAATCTACGAGATGCTGTACGCTGTGCCTACTGTTAATTATTATTTTTACAGTTATTACTTCTTCTTTATCGTTTTAACTATATTAGATTAAGATGTCAGTATTGTTTTTTATGCATTATTAAAAGTACATCACGATTGTCGGTTAGCGTCCGTTATATATCAAAATAGAAAAATCTGTATTTTACAGTATAAATATAAATGTATGAAATATGTCCCATTGGTCGCAAGTCTGCCGCGGTTATCTAACTGAGGCTCTGTACCAGTTCTCCTCTCTCAACTTATGGCTCTCCGTCAAACGCCGTCGCCCTGCCCACTCCCGTTCGCCATTGGCTAAACGAGGCAGCGCAAATATTTTTTCTTTGACTTTTAACTTATCTATTGCATTTACCTCCCTTGCCTGCATTTCCATAAAAAACACAGATATCAGTTATTAAAATGACACCAATGGTTAAAAAGTACCGTTTGGCTGTGTATCGCTTTCTGTAAAAATTTCTTATGAAAAATATTATTTTGATAGCACAAACTATTCACATTAAATAATTCTTTTAACTACGTAACACGTTTTTTGCTTTAAAGAGTGATGGAAGAGATAATGAATACACTACTTAGTAGAGAGAAAAGGTGAATAGTATTATTAGAAAAAACTGATGATTTATTACATAAACAGAATTCTATTACAGTATATGATAAAGCGGGGTAGGCAGGAAATAATAAAGAACAATGGTGGCGAAATGGTTCAGAGCACGACCTCGCCAGCCATCATGTACTGTATAAGGGGTCTTGCCACTTGATTCACTCCAGTTGAAATGGATAAAGTTTTTAAGGTTCTTTGGGGAAAGAGCAGCCACTGCATGTAATAAAAGGATATTTCAATGCAATTTGTGTTGGTTAGTGCAGTGCTGACAAAGGCAAGGCATGCGATTTCCCATCCCAGACATTTCTTTAAACACCAAAGTGCAGTTGTGCTGATGCACACTTGGCATGGACATTGATGAGTGAATCGCTTTAGTGTTTTCCTGTTACAGAAAATCCTATCAAGTGTATCACTAAAAGTCCTCCTGTCTTTCGTTCCTCCTCTTACAGCAAGGATAGCCAGTGAAACCCCACTATTGGGGTATCAGTCGCAAGAGCAAAACTGCGGACTTTTTAGGATGGTCTTGCTGGGAAAGCATGGCTGTGCTGGAGAACGCAGACACCCCAGCAGGCTGGTTCCAGTCCAACTCACAGTCCTCTCCTAGGGACATTAGCTGTGGCAGTTTATGCCAGGTAGCTCCATTGTTTATGTTGTTTCACCCCTTGGATTAAGGCTATTATGAACAACAAAGGACATGTGTGGAACAGACCATGTGCGATTTTTCTGAGTATAGAGGAATTTTGTCTGTCCCTAATTCACCCTTGCATGTGTGGGCAGACTTAGCGCAATGACAGTGGTAAGTCATATCCACAGGCATTTTAATGGTACATTTTTAATTTGCAGTTTGCAACGGTGTGAGGATAGGGAGCAAGTTTGGGAAAGAACAGAGGGGAAGAAAAAAAAGAACAGAAATGAAAAGGTAGGAAGAGCAGAATAAACAGAGGAACAGAAAGTCCCTAAGCAAGCATGCATGCTGCAAAAAAAGAAACATTTCAAGGTGGAGAGCCGTGCAAGCTGTACAGGTTAAAATGGAGTATCGCAGAGGCCACCAACGGCCAGAGAACAATAGTCACATGACAAGCAGCTATCAGGCAGCTCCATAAGAAGGACAGGTATGATGGGTGGAAGGTGTGAGAGGAGGGTGAAGAAAAAAGCAAGAAATGAGGTCAGATCAAAGCGGACCTTGGCAGAGTGTTTGCTAGTACATTGGGATGGGCAGGGGAAAGGCCAGTTCTACTTACAAAAGTGTGCAAACCATGTTAGCATGATAAGCACCTTAAGGTGGAATTTTAGGATTTTAGGGATTTTTAGGAATGTAAGGGTTTAGGACTCAGATTTGAGTCATAAATGGAAAAAAATCGGAAGTGGAATTGGAATTTCAGAAAGTTGCATTTACTGTAATGAACAACTGTGTGATTACATGTTTAGTAGGTCTCCTTAGCATATATGTCAGATTATAAGTAGCAATACATGTTTCCATTCTTGAATATAATAAAACATTGAAGGTAATTTTCAAGTAGAATAATAGCTTATATAAAGTAAATGAAATAAAATCAAGAATTTGAAGAATCTGTGGAATGATGTATAACTGACATACAAGCAGTATAACTGTATAACGGGGTCATGTGCAGGAATCCATGTCGTGTCTGAAGGGGAAGCAAATCCAGAGGCAGCTGGAGGGAGGATAAAAAGGACTTAAACACAAGGAACTAAAAACCACAAGCCATAGGAGACCTACACAGAGAGCAGGGAGCAATAGGGATGGATCAGGGTGCACAGATACACGGGAGCAAGCGGGCATTGTGCAGACCGAGATGCTGGCTGGCATACAGGCAGGGGCTCACCTGGGAATCCTTAGCCCCTGAGAAAATGTCACCTTGACCCCTGCCCTTGCCAAATTTTACATATAATTTTATGCATTCAGGAGCCCCTATCAAGTTCTGGGCCCCCTGAATCTCTCAGCACTTCCACACACACACAGAAACACACACAGATACATACACACCAACACAAGGCATAAAAAAACGTAGATAACCATATTGAGGAAGCTTGTTCATTGGTCATATTACACTGACTGCAAGGTCACTGCAAGTTTAATGACATGTTATTCATTGTCAGTGTAGCCACATTATTGAATAGAATTAATTTATACGTTACATTTCTTAAGTACTGGATAGACACGGGCATTCCTAAATTGACTGGAGCAACAGGAACTGAAAACAAAAGAAACATTTGTTTTGAGAAAGCAGGGTCATTCAGTCCCTGGAGCGATTCAGGGGCCAAGGACCTTGAGCAAGGGCCCATCACTTTATTGATGCTGGGATTTAAACCATCAATCTTTTGATCACAGATACAGCACCCTAACCCATCGAGCCACACGCTGCTGCTCACCTCAAACTAATTAGTCATTTAAAAAAATTAAAATCACCTGTGTCAGTGTTGAAATTGTGAGACTGGGGCTTTAGTTCCACATAGTAAAGTATCATTTTCAACACAGGCAGAGAGGCAAGTGAACTTTTTTTAAGAAAAACATGACCCACGAATGGGTGGTTTCTGGGTAATGTGTTTTTCATCAAATTTAAAACATTATAATTATACTGAACAATAATATTCGTAGTGTGAAAAATGCACAGGGTCACATTTTCATGAAAAAATGACAGTAGCTTGATATATTATCTTGCATAACTTGAAATATATAAAATCATGATAAAGTTTAAATCTTTTTTTTAAAAACACAACATTATATATGTACAATATTTAGTATATTAAGGCAACCTCTTTCAAGTGGAATTTCATGGAATTTAGTGTAGTAAAATTCTGTTTTCTGTAATTCTTGTTCAGTTTTAGTTCCCTTGCGCCATAAGAAACAATTAAGAGGCATGTACAATATGCCAATCAAATTGAAGGCAATGAAGGAAATTAGCCATATGGAGCAAATAGGCTAAGGGGATGATTTGTTTGTAATATTCCCAATAAATATTGTGAACAAATTTCTTTATATTTTCTGAACATCTGGTTTGCTTTACACAGACACATACACAGGTGAAAGCAAGCTTGGGAGTCAGTGTATGCCCTTACAGTTCACAAAAATGGGCCTACAGACATGTGGCTATTCTGCTGAGGCTAAGGCTTAAAATGACAACTCATAACCCACAGTGCCATATGCCAGCCCAAACATAAGAGGCGTAAAGTTTCAGCATAACAGGAGTTAAAAGGGTGAGATGCATGCACTACAAATTAATCAATAAATCAAGCCATAAAATGTAAATTCATGGTACTTTTTGCTTAATTTAGCATACTCAAATTACATGGGGGCAAAATCAACTTATCCTCCTGAGACCCCACCCATTCATTTATGTCCATTATATATTGCAGTTATCTTTTCACTGATGTTAGGAAACGTATTTATTCCTGTTGTGCACTAAAGAGGACATTAAAAATAAAAATAAATTTGAAAAAATCTAAATTGTAAGATGTCTTATTTCCTCCAAAGACAAATAACCTACAATTGAATGACACTTTTTTCCTTGGATCTCAGGAGGATATACAGACACAGATAAATTTATGGTACCCTTCCACAAAAAACAAAAAAACTATCTCTGAAACTAACAGAAGTTTAATGGCATACCTTATTGTTTATTGCATTTTAACACATATCCAACTTTGCTTTTGATTGAGTTAGGTGAATATATTGTATATAATTAAACAAATGAAAATGGCACAGACAAAAGGTACCCTTAATTTAATATTTTGTAGCACCACCTTTTGCAGTAATCACTGCCAACAAACAATCTCTGTACCTCACAGTGAGACGTCTGCATTTGCCAACAGGTAGTTTGACCCACTCTTCCTGACCAAACTACTCAAGTTGTCTCAGATTTGAAAGGTGGTTATTTTCAGATGTTCCCATAGATGTTCAACAGAATTAAAGATGTATACTCATGGAGGGTCATTTAAGAATAATCCAGTGGGGTTTTTTTTTTCAGCCATTCTTGAGTGCTTATAGCTGCATGTTTTGGGTCATCATCTTGTTGGAGGACCTATGACCTGCGACTTATGCTGAGCTTGTCTCCCTCCAGGATGCCTTGGTAGTCTTGAGACTAGATTAAAGGTTCCTGTGCCACACACAGCAAAGCAGCCCAAAAACAAAACTGAGCCCCCTCCATGTTTCACAGTGGGTTTGTGTTCTTTTCTTTTAAAGCTTCATTACTCCTTCTGTAAACATAATGCTGATTTGACTGCCCAAAAAGCTCCAGTTCAGTCTTATTAGTCCAAAGGACATTCTCCCAGACACATTGGGACTTCGCAACATGCATTTTGGTGAATTCCACTCTGGCTTTTTTATGATTTTCTGTCAACAGTGGAACCCTCTTGGGTCTTCTTTCATGCAACCCATTATTGTTCAAAATGTGCTGGATGGTGTGAACAGAAAGTAACATACCTTGACCTTGGAGCTCAGCTTGAATGGTTTTGGATGGTTTTCTTGGCTCTTTTTCTACCATCCACACTATCCTTCTGATCAGCCTGGGATTTCCTCTTGTTTCCACGTCCTGGGAGATTGGCTACAGTCCCATGAACCTTATACTTTTTAATAATGTTGGCAGCTGTGGTCACAGGACCATGAGGCTGCTTGGAGATGGTCTTTTAGCCTTTATCCTGAACATTGTTATCTATAATCATCTTCCTGAGCTCCACAAACAGCTCTCTCCTTTACTTTCTTTGGTCCATGTTTAGTGTGGCGCACACAATGGTACCAAACAACACAACAGCATGTTCTTTCCCTTTAAATAGGCTGAATGGCTGATGAAAAGCTTGAAGGCACCAGTTATACTAATTAAGGTTAAACACTTAGTTTGAAACATGACAATAATGCAAAGATAAGTCTCTTTAGGGGTAACAACAAATTTGTCCATACTATTTTAGTATATCTTTGTAAACTAAACAACAAATAATTTCTTTTCACAATTTTATTGGTGTGGGGCGCCATGGTGGGGCAGTGGTTAGCACTGTTACCTCACATTGCTGGAACCTGGGTTTGAGTCTCCGCCAGGGTTGCCTGTGTGTGGAGTTTGCATGTTCTCCTCATGTCGTTGTGGGGTTTCCTCCGGGTACCCTGCTTTCCCCCCACAATCGAAAACCACGCTGAGCCTGATTGGAGTTACTAAATTGTGCTTTTGTGAGTGGTTGGTGCGTGAGTGTGTCCTGCGGTGGGCTGGCCCCCCGTTTGGGATTGTTCCCCTGTTGCTTCTGGGATAGGCTCCACAACCCAGTAGAATAAGCGGGTTGGAAAATGGATGAAATATTATTGGTTTACTCTTCCAGATACTAAAGGCATTCAGGTATTCATTAGACAATTGCTTTTAATTGAACCACTTTTCAGGATAAATGGAGCATTGTTTTAATGAGCTGTAAGGGTATCAACAAATTTCTCCAAATATGTACTGTATGTGTTAAGTTCTGTTGTGTTACTTTTATGTTTCATTTTAAAAAACTAAAACAGAATTTTTCAAAAGCTCATACTTTTTTGGAGTCCACAGATGATTATTCCTGGAATTTTCATTTGTATAACAACGGCATAAGGATACAGCGGTGATCCTGCTTCTTTTCACAGCTAAGCCGTGCCCATTAGGCTCGATCTGGTGATGCCAGAAGTGAAGCGTGACCGGTTGTTTGGCATAATGGAAGCAAACCACGCATATTCCGGTGCAGAATTGTTTGTGCCATAAAATATTTAAAAAACCCATCTGTTCAAGTGGCCGATGTTATTATGTACATCAAGATATTTCCTGTGCTCCTTTGATTGTACACTTTGACTTTTTCCAAAATAATAATAACAATGCATAATGTAACACACAAAACAAATTCACTCACTTGAGTAGCAAGTGATCCTGATCAGCACGAGTCGAAGAGGGTCTGAATTAGTTATACATAAATTTGACACTATTCCTTCACAAGAAAATCCATTAACTTCCATCTGTTTGCTGAAAATGGAAAATGCTATCATCGGCTCTTCTCCAGACAGCCCCAAGTCTGGTCAATGAGAGTGCCATGAAGAAGGTCAACCCTACTTCATAAGTCACATGAAAAATATACGCGCCTGCCATGATGAGATGATGTCATCTTAAAAAGACACGTGCCTGCCATGATGAGATGATGTCATCTTAAAAATACACGTGCCTGCCATGATGAGATGACAGCAATCTCAAAAGAAATGTTGCATCATGGAATGAGAGATGATCAGACAGAATAGGAGCTTACTTTGCAGTTTCTAATGGAATACGTAGAACTATGTTATGCCATGATGAGCATCTAATAATTATAGAATGCCATCCCAAACATAAGTGGGGTAATTGGACACAGGTTTTTTTTAATGTAACTGAACACATGTTAAGTACTTGATGGGGAACAATGTCTCAGACAGAATCACACATTCTCACTTCTTTCAGATGGCTGAACATCAATTGGTTTGTAAACAAGGACAACTAGGCAGAAAGTAAGCTAGGTGGAGGCCTGTCTGTGGTACATACACTGAACAAAAATATAAACGCAACACTTTTGTTTTTGCTCCCATTTTTCATGAGCTGAACTCAAACATCAGAAATTTTTTCTGGTGTTAGTGAGACCACAACCGCAGCCCAGGTGTAACCCCACCAGCCCAGGACCTCCACATCCAACATGTTCACCTCCAGGAGCATGCAGATGAGCTTAATTGTTACGTCCCGCTCCGTTCAATCCTCTCGTGTGTGCCACACCCACCTCGTTACCTCCTGTGATTGCCCATAGTTTCCACCTGTGTGGCGTTGCCGCACGCCAGTTCTGGTCCTTGTCTTGTGTATTTAGGTCTGCGTCTTTCCCGCAGATGCGGCATTGACGTTGTTTTATGTCAGTGTTGTGTGCAAATAAACCCACGTTTTTCCGTACGCCTGGCTGGATCTCCCTTCCTTCGACCTGCACTCACCCACGATACACAGTAGAATGCCGTGTCTCCGAAACAAGATGCAGCAGCTGGAAGAGCTGCAATGGCTCAACCTGCTGCACACCTGCAACTACTGGCTGGCTCAGCCCGAGGTACAGGCTGATCCGCTGGCCCTGGAATTCGCAACCCGGGGCCAGGAACTCCTGGAGGAAGAGCGGCCGCCCGGACAGCAGTATCCACTCCAATAGGTGCGTCGCTGCCTCCAGCGCCTACCCCAGAGGCTCAGGGAGCTAGCTTCGCTTTCCGCTGGTACTGGGAGCGCCAGAAAGTGTAGCAAGGGCGGTAAACGGTCGGCACCTGCTCCGTCGCTCTTCCTGGGTGCCTGTGCTCTCAGCCCCGTCGGGGAGAGCGATGAAGAGCGCGGAAGCTCCCCATTCACTTGGGTTGAGGCCGCTACCGTTTGGGGCTGCATCCACGGTGAGCCGAAGCCTCCATGGGAGGCATACCCCGTCCGGCCAGAGCACCTTGAAGAGGGGTGGATCAGCCCGGTGTGCGACCTGGTCTCGCGGATCCAGAGGGCTCTTAAAGGGGCATGACCGACGCTAGACCTGCTGCCACTGGGGCTGCCTGAAGCGGGCCAGAGGCGCCTCCGCAGCCCATTGCTGCGTCTACCGAGCCAGCTGCCCAGCCTGCAGCCGAGCCAGCTGCCCAACCCAGAGCCACGGCTCCCGAGGCCGCCACGCCCGTGGCCTCGCCTGCCGCTGCCGCTCCCATGGCTGCTACGCCATGCCCCTCTGGCGACGCGCCCAGAGTGCGCGCCTTTGGGGGGACGTGGTGGTCCCCTACGGAACAGCCCGCGGCCCCGTCCGCGGTTTCTCCTGTTCCAAACTGTCCAGTGGCCCCGCCCACGGCCGTCCCAGTCCCTGCTTGTCCCGCGGCCCCGCCCGTGGCCCTGTTAGTCCCTGCTCATCCCGCGCCCCCGCCCGCGGCCCTACCAGTTCTTGCTCGTCCCGTGGCCCCGCCCGTTTCAGTAAGGCCCGAGGCTGCAGCGGCAGTGACTTGGGACTTGTATAGTCCGGGACATTGTGTCTCCGATGAGGTCCCGGACAACACCCTCGCTCCTCCCCTCGTGGCTGTAGAGGAGGAGCTCGAGTGGGTCCCCTCGGGAATCCAGTTGCTGCGGTCGCCAGATCCGGGAGGACACCCAGAGCAACCGCCAGTGCCCCAGAGGAGTGGAGCCCAATGGGGTCCCCGCCTCTCGGTGTCCCGGAAGGGTAGGGGGCACCGTAGGAGGGTCCGGGTCCTATTCGTCCCGCCCTCTGCCGCTCCCATGCGGCCCCTGGCCGTCACCCGGTGGCTGCCTGCGGGTCCTCCAGCCCGTGGTCGCCGGTCGCCGCCAGGGTCCCCTCGCTCCCCTCGTTACCTCCTGTGATCGCCCATTGTTTCCACCTGTGTGGCGTTGCCGCACGCCGGTTCTGGTCCTTGTCTTGTGTATTTGGTCTGTGTCTGTGTCTTTCCGGCAGACGCGGCATTGACGTTGTTATATGTCAGTGTTGTGTGCAAATAAACCCATGTTTTCCTGTACGCCTGGCTGGATCTCCCTTCCTTCGACCTGCACTCACCCGCGATACGCAACACTAATCACTCTAATTAATTTTTCTAAACTCAGTGACTATGCTATACAATAAATTGGACAAAATCAACAATTCTACTTATAATTGGTGACACTCAAACCAGTCATTTCTAAAGTAAGAAACAATGTGTAAAGTTAAAAAAAAAAAAACAATGTGTCCTGCCCCGATCATCTGCTCCTTCCATGTGCCACACACCCTCATTAACCAGCTGCTTCTGGTTGTTGTCATTAGTCCTCTGTATTTAGTCTGCGTTTCAGTTTGTTTCCCCAGATCAGTCATAGTATTGTCCGTCTGCATTTTGCCTGCCTTACTTGTAATTAAACCCCATATTCCTCGATACCCTAATGTCTCCATTTCGTCTTGGCATGACAATATTATTATAATTAAATATATTAATGGTTTATTATTAATGATATTAAAATAATTAATAAGAAATCTTTATTTTATAAGTGTATTTTATTATATAATAATTACTGTTACTGTCTATCATTGTTTAAATGTATTTTTACTGTCTTAATATATGTATTCAGTTAGTGTAAACATGCAGGATGCTATCATAGCGAACGCCAGTCTAAGACTGAAGTGTTTAGTTTCCGCTGAGAGATGCTGCATGACTCATTTCCCCACATCTACAAGTTATCTTAGGTCGGCGTTCACAGTTTGGCTTCTGAGATACAGATCTAGTCCTAGGTATTTTTTTTTAACTGGTTGGTTTGACTTTTAAGAAATTTGAGTTCCAATGAGTTCGAGAACTGAGGTACCACTGTATTACCAAAAATTAACTACCTGTTAACCAGTGGATGGTTCAGCTTACTGAACTCAATAATGAACAAGTTCTATTGGAAAAACAAAGCACCCAGAATCAAACTAGCTACACTACAGGAACAAAAAACTCAAGGAGGTTTAGAAACACCAAACTTTGAAAATTATTATTTTGCAAGTCAGCTACAATATATTGTCAACTGGATACATCCAAACCAACAGAATAATCAGTGGTTAGAAATAGAACCGTCTGAATGTAAAGAAGATTTACTTGCAGACCTACCATTTCTTAACATTGTTCTAAAACACCACAATTGTTTTAATAACACAGTAATTTCAACAACTTTGACAGCCTGTCGGAAAATTAGCAATATTTAAATGTGTAAATATGAAACCTTACAAATACATTCCAATATGGCATAACCCAGACTTTCTACTCCACAAAAACAATGTTCTTTAATGCATGGAAACTAAAGGGTATCACACATCTTGGGTACCTAATCCATAACAAGAGCTTTATCACTTTTCCACATCTTACTGATATGTATGATATAGGAGACGAGCAGTTTCTTCTTCACTTCCACCTTAAAGCAACCCTGAAATCTAAGATCAGTCAACAACAACAATCTAAAGCCATCCTGTTATGATCTGCGTCCTCCGTCCCGGTTCCAGCCCTGTGTGTGCCACGCCCCCCTCGTTACCTTCTGTGCCTTCCTGATGGTTTCCACCTGTAGGCGGAAGCCGCCCGCCAGTCTTGTGCTTTGTGTCATGTATTTAGTCAGTGTCTGCCCATGTTCCCCTGTCGCGGCATTGACGTTTCAATGTCCGTGGTGTGTGTTCTGTTAAAATAAACGTTACGTTTCCCGTTATTTCTTGGCTGCCTGGTTTGTCCGCCCTGCTCACCACCGGGAATATAACACATCCCAATTAGTAGAAGAAATACTCAAGATAACAAATCAGAAAAAAAATCTTTAAAAATTATATAAACTAATATCTACAGCAAATTCAATGATTTCCATTCCAATCGAAATCTATAAAAAAGATTTTTCATTCACTCCTGATAATGAATTCTGGCTCTAAATCTGTAGGAACACTTTCACAATAACTATTAACACTAATCTTCAATTTAAACAATATATGCAAGCAATATCCACAGAGTACACATCACCTAGCACAAAATTCACAAGATGGGATTTATAGAGTGATATTTGTTAACATTGTACTTTAAAAACTATAGATGAGTATTTCCACTCCATTTGGTCGTGTCCCCCAACTCATCACTTTTGGAAAAAAGTCATAAACACAATCTCTTGTATTACGGATGGTAGCATTCCGCTATCCCCATCCTTCGGTCTGCTTGGTGATCACTCAACAATAAATCTACCAATACCAAATTTCATACCGCTACTCGTTGCCTTGGCAATTGCCAAAAAAACAATCCTGATAAACTGGAAACACGCTAAACATCATGCAGTGGTTAATCCTCCTCAGAGAACACATATTAATGGAAAAAATAACATTACAGCATCAACTTCCACATTTTCAAGAAGTCTGGGGTTCTTTTAATACCCCTCTGGACTTGCCTGTGAACTAACTCCCAATAAACACATACATTACATTACATTTAAACTTAAAACTATTAGCTAGCTAATCTCATTAATTCCCAACATTCACACACATCATCTATTTATTTATTTATCTGGTGCAAACATACATATACCTTATTTCTGTCTGTCCATTTGTGTTTCTGTGTCAAGTCTCTTTCTTCTCTCTCCCTTCCTGTTAAATTTCATTATATATTGTCAATTTTTTTTATTTTTGCGTGTTGTTTTGAGGGGAGGGTGGTTATGTGTTGTTTTTATGTCATGTCAAGAGTATGTGGGTGAGGTACAACTTCACTAAGGTTTTGTAACTGAAACAGGTGGACAAGGAGGACGAAAACACCTCACCTACATGTTTCCATTGATTGAGTGCTGTTTCCTGGAATTTATTGTACGAGATATAAATGTCCGTTTCTCTAGGATGATAGCAAAGATTAATTGGCCTCATTTGAGTGTCCTAGGATTGATTAGTGTAGAGGATACCAAGGAAGAAAAATATACATGAAATTAGCTGTAATGTTTTATTACAAATGCCATGATTTTTTATGACTTTGTGTCTTACCAATGAATTGCTGATATTTTGATTTTTCGGTGTTGATATAAATACGCAAAGTTTCTCTTGCTGTACCATATAGTCCATCCATCTTTGCGGACACCAGCATTTCATACATTGTCCAAAACACTGCTGTCTCTCTTTGGCTCTGATCCTAACGCCAGCTCATGAGTTGGCCAGACACAAGGCTAAGTTTTATAGCTTTTCTGAAACTCTCCTTGTAAGATGCTTGATTACATTGAGGACACTGCTCAGCCTTCCATCTCATAAAACCTGGGCATGGTGCATTTTTCTTATTTTTAATGCTGGATTAAAACCAGTATGTTTTCGTTCCAACTTGGCAGTCATTTTGAGTTATTAATCTCCTGTTGTAATTTTTTCCATTATTCAAAGATGTTAATGTTCTTCATCTGCCTCTCTTGTGAACCATCATTTTATAATAGAAGACATTCTATTGAACTATGGATCCCTCTCTGTACACCATGCAGACTTGTGATAATTTTGGTTATGCACACTTATTTGTTCTTAAATGTCTTGGACATATATAAAGGAATAGACTCCAGATCCTCTGTAGCCAGATACTGAATAAATTCTGGAAGATGGAGGAATAGATAGATATTTAAAGAATTTGTCAAAAAAACACAGTTTTATAATTACTATATTACCAAAAAATCGTTGTAAGATCTCTGTTGCATTTTCTTTAACATTTATGCTTTTATCCCCAATATCTTGATTTTACCAAAATCCGTGTTATAATCTGTGACACTGCTGGAAGAGTAAATATACAGCATATGAGATAAAAACTCAACTACATTATTAAATATAAATACATTTTAAAGAACAGCCATACATATAGGTCTTGTGGAAAGTTTGTGTTCTCTCATTCTTGTATGGATTTTTGCACAGGTGACATTTGACAGCTGTGTGCCCTAGACTGCTGCTCATCTCGTGGCAGGAAGTAGCCGTCCAGTAGGAGGAGCAGGCCTGCTATGGGGCAGCAGGACACCAAGGGGCATGCTATTAGATTTGTGAGGATCTGTGTGCTACATGGTGGGCTTACATAATTTATTTTGGAAAAATAAACACTGAATGAAGGTTACAAAACAAAATATGGGAAAAATGAGGAAACCTGGAGTCACACTAATATCCATTCAAAGTGTCTGCATAAGTCAAAATATGATCTATGTGACATAATATAATAATATCACATAGGTGGTTGAAGTCTGGTGAAATCGGTTACTTAAAGATCAATAAAATAAAAGGCTCAGTTCAGATTAGGGAAGCTCCAATGTCATTACATTATGCACCAATCAGAGTATTTTGAGAAAATAATGTGCAGTTTAATTGAAAGTTTAATGATTAATATTATTGGAACTGAAGGAATTTCTACCAGATGCTGTCCTCAGATATTCAGCTTTTATTTATTTTATTTTTCAAAGACATGCAGAGGGTTCCTGCTTCTTTGTGAGATACCAGCACCTGCATCTAAGAGTCCATAGTGACCACACTGCTTCTGCAGGACCATGGACAAGTTTCTCCTTCACTTTAGAATTTATCAAAGTCTCCTTGAGCATGACTACCCCTGACTTAGTAATCAACATCATAAACTCTGTATACCTCAGAATACCTGACCATTGCTTTGCAGCTAAGCTACAGTATGAATGCTCTTGTTTTTGTAGGCTATATTTTTTATCAATAATATGATTGAAGTAGATTAATGAGAAGATAATAATGGTCAAAACAAAAATAAACAATTGGCATAGTGTCACGTTTGCCGTGTGTGCAGACGAACGAATCAGCACAGGAATCCATAGTACGGGGAACGAGGGTTTAATCGACA
>JABFDZ020031075.1:0-18638 GCA_019775955.2 Pollimyrus isidori
GAGCTATTAGTTAAGTTCTCCCCAAGCGAGCTTGATGGGCCGAATGGCCTCCTCTCCTTTGTATAGTTCTTATGTTCATACTGGCTTCTCATCAACCAATCTCCAAGGTTATTGCAGGCAAGCTTGTGCATTATGCAATTTCTTGGTAAGACCCCACCTAGAATATTGCTTGCAGATGTCACCATACCTTAAAAAGGACTTTGCTGCCTTGGAAAAGGTTCAACATAGGGCCACAAGGATGATTCCTGGTCTTAGAGGAATGTCTTATGAGGAGAGGTTAGCTGAGCTGAATCTGTTCAGCCTCATGTAAAGGAGACTAAGGGGGGACATAATCCATGTATACATGTATATAAGATTCTAGCAGGTCTCAATGCTGTTCAGCCAAATGGTTACTTTAACATTAGTTTAAATACTAGAACTCATGGCCATAAGTAGAAATTAGCGGGAGAATATTTAAAACTGAATTTGAGGAAGCACTTCTTGGCACAGCGTGTACTGTAGTATGGAATAGTCTTCTTGTTAGTGTAGCGCAAGCTAACACCCTGGGTTCCTTTAAATCAGAGCTAGATGAGATTTTAACAATTCTGAGCTATTAGTTAAGTTCTCCCCAAACAAGATTGATGAGCCAAATGACCTCTCGTTTGTAAATTTCTTATGTTTTTATGAGAACTGACATTTGCCACAGCAGTGGAGTCTTACTCTTAACTTAGGAGTTGGCTCTTTTCCTAATTAAAAGGTGCTCTGAGCCACTTTGTGAAATGGTTTTATGAAAAAAAATCTTTGTTAAACACTTTTAGTGCGATTTAGGAGTACTCTTAGTGTAAAATGCTTTGTGAATACAGGCCCAGATATTCCTGAGTTCGACACATCACTGGGTTGACAAAGGAGCGGCTTGCATTTCACTTCTTTAGCCAATTACACTCTTCATTGTATGACATCACCACATTCATTAAAACCAGTGTATTTGTTAGATTATTTATTTATTGATCCCAGGGGGAAATTTTGGTGCATGCAGCAGCAATAACGCGGTGCACAGATGAACATACTGTACATATAGTGCAAATGAGACAAACTTCATAGACAGTACGGTACACACAGTGCGAGCAAGATCACGTGGTGCCAACAAGTTTTAAAATGTACACAGTACACAAATAGAATAGAATATAAAGAAAATAGAATACCGTGCTAATGAAAACAGAATATTTCTCTAGCTCTGAGGCCTGTATCATGGGCTAAATCAGGGGTGCCCAATCTTATACGCAAAGGGCCAGTGTGTATGCGGGTTTTCACTGCAACTCCCTAATTACTAATTAGAGGACTGGTTGGCTGAAGAGTCCTCACACCTGGGTTTGAACAGCTGACCTAAAGGTTATCCCAAAAACCTGCATACACACTGGCCCTATGCGGATAAGACTGGGTACCTTTGGGCTAAATATAAGTAAATGAAGACAAAGTCCTATTAAATTGGGGTCCCTTAGTTATCCATCGAAGCAAGAAATTTTATTTCGTGATACAGACCTCCATTATAAACACTTTACGGCCCTGTATTGACTTTCAGGATGTAGATTAAAATTTTAATTACTCTAAGTTTTCTTCAGTGTTGTGACTTTTCCATTATGTTCTGGGGATTTTTTTTCCCGGGGGGATTCAGCTTTTAAACAGAAACAGAAACAAAAGTGTCAACCCTCCAACTTGTTCTTACACTGTCTGGCACACACAGCGTGGTTTAGCATGGTCAATCCTTGCCTTTAATCCAAAGGTTATAGATATTTCTTGATAATTGTAAATGATAATATGATACTAGAGAATTTCTATCTTCAGTTGTGAGCATTTTATTAATTTCAAACTGAATAATATTCCATTTTGCTGGGTTCTTGCTGAAATGTCAGGAATTATAGCATCTTGTTTAAATTGGTCTTTTACTAGCAAATTTAGGTTAAGAACAACAGCAAAATGGAACAGCATTGCAAAAGTTCACATTATTAAAGATGCCCAAAATACATAAAAGGTTCCTGTAACCTAACAATTCATCTTTTGTGAGAAACACCATAGAAAGGAATAGCATGTAATTTTTAAAAATGGACAAACTTAAACCAACATTTCATGCAGGACTACCAATTCCTCTGATTAAAGAATCTAATCAATGGCAAATTTGCCCTACTCATGCATGTAGTATATTATATCTTAATAACGCCACAGTACATAAGGTTACATAGACGTTACCATAACAACACAAACCACTGTTTTTCGGTATTCTGCTCTCCCTCCCTTTCCCCATCCACCCGAATACTGCAATGCATCAGTTCCTCCTCCCACCCCCAATCTCTTTCCTTCGTACTCTCGCAAAAGCACTACAGATTACACCCTTCGTGAAAACAATGAAACTGCACGAATATGCGTTTTTCTGCGATCACTGGTGCGGTCGTCTCTTTTTGACGTCTCTTTTTGGCTTAGGTCTTCTTCTGCTTAATTTCTACGTTTCAGTCAATTAAAGATTTTTTTGCATGGTTTACCGTTGATTACTTCATATTGCGCTGCGACAGACGTTGGCTCTCATTGGGAGTCAATTCTCGTCAGTATTCGGATTTCCAGAAAACGGGATTAACGAAAAGGACGAGCATAGAGAGACAACGGAAGGGTAAAGGATATGATCATTTCGACAAGGGATAAAACAGACATTTTTTAGATGTATTGCCAGTAGAAACGGGCGGAAATTAACAGCTGGATGATTTGTCGCTCTGGAAAAAAAAATATTGGGATGCTATGGTATTGCATTTTTTTTTATAATAGTAAGTGTGCTGGAGAAATCATTCAAAGCGTCGCTCATCTGATACAAATTGTATGTGTTACCGAATATTTATCAGAAAGTATATAAAAATGTAAATTAAAATAGAAATAAGCACTTTCAATTGCCAATATTATAACGAATTGCAATAAGCATATGTGCCGTTGGTATGCGTCATAAACCAGATACAGTGCGTCCTGGTGGCATGTGCAGTGTCCATTAGTATTATTATTATCATTGAAATATTTTTTTCCAGTGACTTGTAAATTGTAAGTAATGTTTTTTGAGTTAGTAGCTACAGTCCTTTTGCATTTTTATGTGCACTTCTAAAGTTATTTTTCATGACAGAATATGTAGAATAATATTGCAGTTGAATATCAACAGAGAATGCGTGTGTACAAAGTGATTGTAAACACTGCAATACTTGTATTCGCCACCTGTCAGTCACTGTGACCTTATGTATGCAGTATTGATAAATGTGCTGTAATCTATGTGAACATATTAGAATTTGTTCACCGAAATTTAAAAAACAGGCACCTGAAGATTGTATCGGTGTAAGGCTTTATTCCTGTAGTTTTCAAATTAATACATTCCAGAAAACAAAAGCAATAACAAATTTAACAAAGTGCTGAAATATTGTTCTGACTGCACTATGACTGACTAAAGCCAAAACACAGATGACAAGGAAGTGGGTGTGCTTCCTGTAATATAAAATTGTGGTTTGGAAGTTCTGCTTGCTAGTCATTAGCTCAGGGCTCCTCTTGCACAGTTATTTAGAATTGAGATTGGGTGTGGTGTCTTCCATCTGCATGGCCTTTGCAGATTATATCGAGTCTTGCATTTATTGCAATTTTGATTACTGTATTCTGTGAACCATAATTGTCTTCCTGGAATAATGTTGGCTGTTGATCACATGGAGATGGTTTGTGAGGAGTTTTGAAAGGCACTCAGCCAGTACTCGTTAAGAGCATGAACAGACACTCAAAAGTTTATAAATAAATGAGCATAACCTCAGAAGACAACTCCAAGGACAAGAGCTTAATGTGTTTAAGGATCTACAGGATTATAATCAAATCGATCAGATCTGAAATCAGTGTATGAAGTCATATATAGAATTCAACGTGATGCAAGAGCTGCATCCATTTTGCAAGTGCCATTATCAAGGTTGTGGCTCAGCACCTGCCAGCATTTGCTGATCTTTATTACAGACTGAATATAGTTCAGAGCACAGATTAAAGGGTAGCAAGAAGAGTAACTAACTTGGACTGGAAGTGGCTAAGAACGGAGGCATCTTGCGTGCAAAGGAAGGCAAGGTCGTTTTTTTTTTTGTACTTGATTTGTTGGTGAGACTGTGCTACACCGTGGGGTGGCCTGTATACACACATATCCCTTCCTCTCCTGCTGCGTCAGCATTGGAGGAGCCGCTCTGAGCAGCCAGACACGCCCATCCACCATGAGCATGCCTGCACTGCGGCTGCTGCTGGGCCCGGCCCTCCTCTGCCTGCTCTACGGTAAGTGGGAGCCCCGCTGAGCCTCCTTGCACACAGGACCATGCATGAGCCTCTACAGTCGCACCTCCCTCCCTGCACATGATGGAGCCGGGCAGTTTCCTTTGGCCAGGGGGACATCAGAGTCACAGAACGCTCGGTATTTTGTTACAGGGTGGGAGATGCTGAGATAAATCGCTGGCTTATTGTTAAACGCTAGAGATCTGATCTAAGGATCACAATAAAAGCAGATACGATGTACAAATGAATGCAATAATAGACTATTCTGCGTTTCATTTATTTAGGACATAGTGTGTTTATTCATATTTGAAAGATAATGTATTATGGCAAAAGGATGCACTACTTTTATACACACAAACAGAGTACATATGATAACAATGGTGGCTAGTGTAATATTAATATTGATATTAATAATAATAACCAGCTAATAGTCATACTCAAATGGCGAATATATCTGCAAATGTCTGGTGGACTGTATTCATTTATCTATCAAGCAAAGTGCCAGAACAGATGGTATAAATATGTCAGCTTGCCAGGAATCACTACATGAGTAGTTTGGTTTTTGCATTTTCCCTACATCTACAAGCTCCTGACAATAATATAGAGTATAGTAGCAGGTGATGTTTATTGGATCCATTTTTAAAAGTATTTTTATAGGTGGCACTAGGCTTCTTTCTGTTTTGTTTTGTTTATTTGTGGTGCATTTGGCTGACATTTTTTTGACATTTGTATGCTTGAATTCTTAAAAAATATTCTATTTTAAATATTTAGAATACAGTGTTCAGAAGATAATGTTAAAATGGTTTTATTCTGTAACAGTCAAAAGCATACAAGCTTTCTCACGCTGTCACTGCAAAAAATGGTAGTTTCTCTTTTTGGACCTTGCACTATTGTGTATTCTGAGATTGTAGAGCAGGACAGAAAAGATGAGTGGTAGACTGGAGAGATATTCTGTGGCCACTAGGAAAAGCAACGAGGAATGAATTAGAGAATAAGAGACCAAACAATAATTTGGAAGAAAATCAGGTAAGTCTGTTATGCAACTTGTGAGCTGTGTGACCTTTTAAGCCTGGCTTAACAGCAGCAAAACTAGGCAGTGCAAAATCACAAAGAGGATGATGGGAATGATGCATCCCCACTTAGTTAGAGAGAAAGCTAGAAAATGCTGGAAATGGCTGAAAATTATGCTTCTAAAATCACTATAATCTCATAAAGTTAAAGAGTTTTGAAAATATTATTTTTATTTTTTTTTGTTAGATGCTATATTTGTGTAAGTATTTCTTGGAGCATGTTGGTATGTTAGGCAATTAGAAACTGAGTGACTTAACAAAGTTTATATGTAAATAACTCAGGGCAGAAATAGAAAGTAGATGATGGCATCATTTTGCATTGTCCAACAAATGTATTGTTTTAGGATTTACAGTGAATCACATCATGGCCTTGTCCTACTAGCTTGTATGGCATATTTGCACCTCTGCCCCCCCACCTCCTATGTGGCTTCATGCTTTTTACATCATGAAATGCATCTGGGAAGCCCCTGTAGTACCAGATATAGCTATATTCTTATAGCTCCTTACTGTCCAGCAGCATGCTGCATGCTCCCCTGTTATCCTCTGTGCTTAAATAGCAGCTTGCAGCAGCATATGTTGTTAGCAGCAGAATGGCCTGCCAACATTCCCATCTTAGCTGGGGAAAATTGATGGGGAAAGGGGGTGTACAGCTCCATGTAACAGCTGACATCCAACTCTTGCATGCACAGGGGAAGATACACGGGGTGGATGGGTGCACAGTGACATGGGGGAAGGGATCTCAGGTGCAAGGTCTCCATGGAGGAGAGAAACCATTAAGAGGATTTCAGAGAGCAGCAAACGGAATGCATAGACCAACTGGACACAAATAATAACACAGGGATAGCTTTGTGAAATAACAAATGTCAAAGCTATGTCAAACAGTGAAAAGGTGATTGGTATTTGAAATACTGACGATGAATAATGGTGATATCTACATGTAAAATATCATCTAGAGCAGGGTTATTCAAATCACGGTCCTCGAGGTCTGAGCACTGCTGGTTTTTCAGCCTTCCTTTACCTGCCAGACAGGTGTGAAGCCTCTGACCAATCAGAATAAGTAATTATTAAACTAACTACTGGAGAGAACTGAAAATAAAGCCCGGATATGGAATCGAGGTCGAAATTTGAAGAACCCTGAAATAGAGGATATCTATTCAAAATTATGACAGGAAGATTTCTTTTGAATTACAACATGGGTGTACAAAATTGAAATAAGAACATGGGGATATCTATTTCAAATAACAACACAAGAATATCTGTTTGAAATAACAACACAGGGATAACATGTCACTGGTATATGAAAGTCATTGACACAAGCATATTTTTGGTTACAATGGCTTTTTAATTGTGATTTGTTATATTTCACTCCCAGCATGGATCATTCCACTGATTATATAGTCTTGAAGATTAATTCATTTAATCTGGGTGTGGAATAAAACAAATACCTGAAATGTCTGGAGTGTTTAAACAGAAGTTTGGGAATAACATCTTGCTAGTAATCAAATTATCACAACGTAATACACATTCCACACAATAGTCTATGAAAAACGTGTGGCCAGAATAGCATACATTGTAATTGGTAAGGTACAGGTAAGTACATATATCTAACAAAAGAGAAGCAAGCAATTACAAGTACAAATATGTTTTTAGTGTTTCGACCTATTTGGAGTGGATTAGTTTTACCTGGAGAGGTTTTGTAGTTATGTTGAGGTATGTCTGGCTGGTTCAGATGGGATAAGAAACCTGAGTAATTTCCCCATATTACCAGAGACAACGGAGATGAAAAGAACTGACTGTTCATGTTAATGTCTAGAACACAAATGACAATAGAATTTACAGTTTTGGATGACCTATCCCTTCAACACTGATAAATAGCATCACTTTCTGTATGACCTTATTACTGAGAGGACAGTTTGGATTGGAGTATTCTTACTGAAAGAGGTCTGTGTTTACTGAAATACAGAAGGTAATTTGCTCCTGTGTTCTTACTGTAGTAAAAATGGACTGCATTTATATAGCGCTTTTCTACTTTTCCGAGTACTCAAAGCGCTTTACATTTTATGCCTCACATTTACCCATCCACACACACATTCACACGCCGGTGGCGGAGGCTTCCATGCAAGGCGCCAACCTGCACACCGGGAGCAATTTGGGGTTCAGTGTCTTGCTCAAGGACACTTTGATGGGGGAGGAAGCAGGGCTCGAACCAGCAACCCTCTGGTTGTCGACCGATAGTACTGCCTTCTGCACCACCATCTTCCCCACCAGTACTGTAATAATTTAGTCACTCTCCACTTGGGCTTTGAAGGACCAGCCAGCAGTGGCACTGGCAGAAACTTCTCTTTTCATCTTACATGGCTAAAATTTAGATTGGACTCAAATTGTGAACCTCGACTGTAATCACTTCAGTTACATTATCTCCCCAGGTAAAACCACTAAAACTAATCCCATCCAAACCTATCATTAGAAACACTTTTTCAAATCTGAAATTTCCAAATAATAATTTAATGATTATTTTCACATCACTTTATATGTTTGCAAAATGTGTGTTATACGTGAGAGATGTATAGCTTTTAATTGAATGCTGTTATTTTGCCCATACATATTTCAATTAAGTGGAATATAGAAAGTCCATTGTTTATGACTGTAATGATGGAATGGAATCATGTAGTATATCAGCCTTTTGCTATTAAATTTAAACTCAGTGAGGATAATTCCAAGGAAAACAAATTCAGATATAGTTTTACACAAGACATCGGACAGTAAATCAGACAGTAAATCAGATTACTATTAACCTAGATTGAGTGTGAATGGTGTGTAGAAATTAAGCATAAAGTATAACAGGACGGAAGAGGCGCAGTTAATGATATACACATTCATATTTTATATTACCTTAAAAAAAGTGAACACAGTAAGCAAAAGAAGAAAGACTGTGAGCCAGCTGGAAATGATAGACGCTGGGTATTTGTCTCTTCAGCTGAGCACCACACTTTCCTGCTTGAGACTGGGTTTTTCCATAATGTTCCAAGCAAAGCAATATGTGTGATTGCTAATGATCCTGTGGGATTAGGTATTTGAGTTTTGGTGCTGGCTGGAGTCAGGAGAGGGCTGTGACCTGAAAAGGGAACAGAACTGTAAGACGTAGCAGGACTTTGGCTCATGAAATTCAATAAGGGCCTTTATGAACCATTTCGATGAATGATAGCAGAAAAATAACAATATGGGCCTTTCATATACATGAATAGGCCCATAATAATGATCATTCCCCAACAGACTACCAATTATTCCTTTGGAATAAGTCACATTTTGGTACAGGATTTTGGGAATATCATTTTTAAAAGAAGTGAGTTGGTTCTCTAGTCATTGTGTTCCAGCTTCTGTCTGTCTCAGTGTCTTTCTCTTATGTGATCTGTCTGTCTTATTCTTTATCCTCTCTCTCTCCTCTACACTACATTTCTGTGGTGTGTGTTCGTGTTCACCTCCTTCTGAGGTGAGTCTCACTACATGCCATCTTAAAGTCTTTCCTGCTCATACTTTCTCCCTGATATTGGTCAAGTTCTCCTACATAACAAGGTTAATACCTCTGTGAGAACTGTCTTTTTGAGTAATACATTAATATGTTTCCCTTAACAAGCTTAATTGACCCTGTTAATGCATTCGGTTCTTCCCCTCACGTCTTTCTTTGTACCTGAGTATGAGAAACATTAATCCTTTCCCTCTGTTTTCCTAACTCTCTGTGCTGCAGTTCGAGTAGCAGTATATTGTGTTGTTCTGCTCTGTGATAACTCCTCTTTCTCTCTTTTTCTGTCTCTCCCTCTCTCTGCAGTTTTCCAATATTATTGTCTTTATTGTCTTACAGTTTTGCCAACAAAGCATCAGTAAATTTTACAGTCATAAAAATAATAAAATGTGCTTGCATTTGTTTCCACAAGACATCAATTAAGACAAGGTCAGAATAAACAGGAATAATCAAATGGTATCTTGTCTCTGACATGACATGTCCTGGCATTTCATGCCTCTTTGCTGTTGCTATTTTGATAACTTTTGTGATGCGTCAACTGACTATCACTTCACTGTGACTGAAAAAAAACATCTCCAGAGGTCAGAGTTGAAAGTATGGCGAGATCAGTGGGTCAGAGTGATGCTGACATCTCTTTCCAAGCTACAGTTTGCTGTATGAAAAGAGACAGTTGGAGTTACAGGTGTGTTTCCACTGCTGACTGAATTACTGAGCTACATATATAGATGTATGTATCTATATATGACGAAATTTATTCAGATCAATCAGTTTAAGAGAATGTAAAAGATTATGGTATTTTCTTAATACTAGCAATTTATTTCCCCTCAGTATTTTCATTCTGAATTTTTGAAAGGGCTTTGTTGCTGGCTAAACATGGTTGGTTTTGAGTCAACTGTTTAGCTGTGTATTAATTATATGTAATTATGTCAACTGAAATCAAAATATCAGCATATTCACTATGAGAGGAAATAAATAATCCATTTTAATAAATTCTGCATGCAAAATATAAAATGAAAGGAATCATCATCGCAGGAGTCTCACAGTTGCTGCCAAGGAGCAGTTTCTTATTGGCAGCCATGAGAGGTTCATTTAACTTTGTTGTCCATGTGCAATTTTGAGGGAGATGAGATGGTGAGTGATTCTCTGTGTTCCTCTGAAGACTCGCTGTGCCATGCTGCCTGTGTGGAAGTGGACTCAGATACCGAAGCTGTGGCTGGACATGGCTTCAAGCTGGGCTGCATCTCCTGTAAAATGAGGGGGGAAGTTTCTGCCAGTGCTACTGTTGATTGGTTCTTCAAGGCCCAAGGGGAGAGTGACTTTGTTCAGGTCAGTATACAGTGTGTCTAACTATTTACTAATTAAGTTTCCTAATTACAGAAGAAATGTTGATGGTAATACATAGTGCTTGAACTGGAGAAAAGCAGATGCTGGTAATCCCCTTGTCATTCAGCAGCAGGTATTGGTACTCCACTTGTTATTCAGTACCAGGTGCGAGTACTCCCCTTAGCTAGCACTGCTAATACATTCTTTCTATTGAGGGAGTGTCAGCAGTACCTGCATAAAGGGATTGACCGTACATGGATGAAGGTGTCCGTCACAAAATATTTTGATTGAGAGCAAAAAACATACATGCTATGCTCTTAAACACCATGCCAGTGGTAAAAATAAAAAATAAAAAATTGGCATGATGTTGACCCCTGCCTGCTGCTTCCCCAAAGTGAGTTTCTCATTTTGTAAGTGTAGGTAATGAAAAGGGGCCTCTCAAAAAACATGTCAGACACTGATATGGTGATTTGCATTAAGAATTTCATTAGCATTTTAACTTTAAGAAACCTACCAACTTACGAAATATTTTGAAAATATTCGGTACCTGCCAAATATCATTAATGATTACAACAGATGCTCCAGAATGTGTATAACCCTAAATCAACAAATTAAAACAAGTTACAATAGTATTTGAAATTTAATTAACCTATTTCTGGGCACAGCATATTGTTTGTCATTCCCAAGTGAAGTAACATTAAGTGTACTGGGGAAGATTTGAATGACTTTTTGGTAGCTGGCAGTGCTGGTGGACCCTGTACAAATTACCTGGTGTATCGCACACACACATATAAATACATACATACATACACACAAGTTGGTCATCCTATCTAAATGGGGCCCGTCCATTCATTTCTATGGGAAAAACCATAATCCCAATCATGACACCCTTAACCTCTACCCATCCCTAACCTTAACCATAAGTAACCAATCCAAATACAAGACTTGTGGCATTTTTACTTTTTTGATTGCATTCACAGATTTTTATAAAACTGAGGTTATCCAAATGGGGACCTCAAAACATATCCCCAAAAGTATGGAAATTTCAGGTTTTACTACACTTCGGGTCAATTTGGTCCTCAAATCTAATCTATGCAAACCCACACACACATGATATGCATGCCCACCCTCAGATTTCTAAAAAAGAAAAAATCTGAGGGTGGGCCCTAACTTACATACACATATACACACAGCCGTGGAAAAGTAAGAATTAAAAGACCACTCTATATTTTTCAACATATCTACATTGTTACACTGAGCATCACACAAGTATAAGATGAGGCAGGAAACACTGGGAACAACCAGAAACCAGCCAGGTAAAGGGTGGAAGCAGCATTCTAATGCCAGAAATGACCATTAACAGTTTCTCATGAACCCTAAGATGACATCAAGAGACCTTCAAAAGGAATGGAAAATATTAAGTGCAGGTGTAAAGTTTTTGGCGATTTCTGAATGGCAGATAACCACCAAGGATCTCTGGTTAATAGGATGCCTGGTTAGTAAATTATCTCAGTATTTGTGATCATTCTCCTTTCAGAGTTTGCTTATGTGCTTATGCCTTTTCTCAGATATATAGCTATGAGGATGAGACTGCTACAATCATGGATGAACGCTTTGATGACCGACTTTACTGGAATGGCAGCAAGAAGACAACTGACTTGCAAGATGGTTCCATTTTTATACTCAATGTCACCTTCAATGACACAGGCATCTACCGATGTTTCTTTGAACGTATCCTCACATACAACGACTACGAATTTCACACTAATGCTACCAAATTCATCCACATCAACGTAGTGGCCAAGGGTGAGCCTCATGGACAAGGAAAAGTACAGCAACTGTTGAGAGAGCATTCATTTTAATATGTAGCATTTATAAAGGGATCAGCAAGTGATGTAAATAACCAGATGTTGTGGGACGATGATGATGACGACAATGATTGCACGGGTATATGTGATATTGTCAGAGGACCACTTTATTAATTCACAGCTGTTATGCTAAAATAATATAATCCATTGCCACTTCAACGATCAATAATTGAAAATGCATATTTACATTATAATTAAATGTATATTGCTCAGTTGTATGGCAGAGCGTATTTGATTTTCTATACTGAAACAGGTAATATTTACAGAGGTGGATAGTTCTGGCCCAGAAAATAAAAATTCAGATCAAGGTTTTGTTTCATCTAACCAGCTGATTACTCTGTAACTGTCACTCTTAATGTTTAACTGGTTGGTTAAAACAAAATCATTGGATATTTACTTTTTGAACCTGACCAAACCACATTTAAATATTTAAGAGTTAAAAAATACTACATTTTTCTGTCTCACTCTAAAACAGGTGGCAAGAATAAGGTAAGATGCAATGTTTAGGGCCATTCTGGCTGCTGCATTTTAAACAATATTACATATGAATTGCTGCTGTTTTTTTTCCCCCTTGTTCCTACCTCCAGCCACCAGAGGGATGGCGTCCATTTTATCAGAGGTGATGATGTATGTGTCTATTATTGGACTACAGCTGTGGTTGGTGGTGGAGATGGTCTACTGCTACCGGAAGATAGCAGCAGCTGGTGAGGAGGCACTTCGAGAGAGCGCGTGAGTACATCCCACACGGTTCTCTATTTTCTTATTCTTAAACAGACAAAAAGCTCATCATTTCCTCCTTCTCCAATGTCTCTCGGTTACCATGACATCAATAGTGTCATCAGTCATCTTCAGATTCTGCAGTCAGCTTCATATGCCTAAAGGGTGATTTGTACTTCTGCACAGAATCTATGCTTAGAGAGTTTCATAGCCATGTAGGCTGCAAAGTAGCCTATGCCAGAGGTCCCCAACAACCGGCCCGCGGACCGGTACCGTTCCGCATAGAAAAAAACATTTACATATATATTTTATCGACGATCAGAGTCTGAGTGATGTTTTTTTTTTGAAGAATATAAAAAATTTGGGGATTCTCTGCCAATTAATTCAAGGTAATGGTGAGTTTTATTTTTATGCGGTTTATATTTGTTTTTATGTCAGTCGTATTATTTTATTTCGTCGTATTTACCCCCCACACTTTAAAGGCTGGTCCGTGAAAATATTGTCGGACATGTAACCGTAGCGCAAAAAATGTTGGGGACCGCTGGCCTATGCCATAGCATGATGATTGTAGTTACATTTCTGTGGAGGTGCACATCATTCTACAGTGTGGAATACACAGATACATGACAGCTTACAGCATAGATTCTACACAGATGTATAATTTAGCCTTTTAGGGATACCATTTTGCCTGCCATACTTTTGCTCTTGCTCAGTGCTAACCTCTGCTTTTCTGCTTTTCCTCTTCAGGGCTGAATATCTAGCTATAGCTTCAGAGAGTAAAGATAACTGTGCTGGAGTGCAGGTGGCAGAATAGCACAGGTAACATGCGTAGCTTTTTCTTTTCTTTATCTATGCTACCTTGCTCTGGAAACATCCCAAGATACAATACAGAGTACTTTGCTAACGTTTTATTTTTGTAATCTGTAATGAACAACATTGATGTGTTGTTACATAAAGCATTAACAACAAGTTAAGTCCTTGAAATCTGTCCATTACATTTTCAGTTTTACACCAACAAAAAAAATCTATGACAAACCTGTATGTACATTAGGACTATTTTAATGTGAAGAAAATTGAGGACTTAATTTTTTTGTATTTTAGTATTAAATATGGTGTGCGTGGTGGGTGTTATATGAATGTATGAAAAAGTAACTAGAACAGATTGATTCTTAAACCAAAATAACGGGCATATTGATATGTACATAAATATGTACAATCCTTAAGATCATTAAGGGAGTATCATTGTAAAACTGCTGAAATGACTGTGCATGTAGTCTAGAGGCAATGGGCTTTAAATATTATATTTATCTCTATAAAGCAATGCATGTGATTAAGGTACCGATAAGGATACTAACGTATGTAAAGTCTTTGTTGACAAAAATGTATTTTTTTTCCTGCATTATTAATTAGAAATGTGATAGAAATTTCTCAGAACCTTCTAAAAACATCCCAGATTGAATTGTGTTAGCAGATGGCATGTAAAAATGCTGAAACTATGTTGATTGTTATAGTTTTGTATACCTCTATTGTTCAGAACTCCCAGAAGAAAAAAGGTTCTACCTCAGTACAGCTTCTATAATACCTATGGAACTATGTTACAAAGTATTTATTTATTAAACTGTACAAAACCAACATGGCATATGCATACACTATATGTGAATTTGTACATCACATATTTTAATTTCTACCACCAGTGCAATTAAAATATACTAAATACAGTTTAAGGTGCATGTTTTTTGAGACTGGAGTCTATTAAAAAATCATTTATAATTAGCAAAATATATAGAACTTCACTAGGCATTTTACCAACATTGTCACCAGTTCATGAAACGGAAAATTCTTTTCTTCATGAAATTCAGATACCTTGCAACTGACAAATTTATTTTGAAATCCAAGCAGTTAAGTGTATGCCTCATTTAAATATAGATGAAAGGAACTATTGATTCAATGCATTTACAAGCTTTAGTGTGATGTCATCTCCAATACTACAACCCAATAAACACCATCAGGTTTCACAAATGATTTTACACAGTACATTAGTGTTCAGCTTAACCACGATAAAGCACATCCTATCGTAAAAATCTAATACTGACAGTAGAAATTTAACACGTGAATGCAATACAATAAAATGTTGTGTACTCAAGTCTTTATAAATAAAGAAATACAAGTATGGTACATGAATGATTGTGATTTTATTTGTTAACCATAACAAAAAAACCTGACAAATGGACAAACTATATACGTTTTGATGAGTATATAATAACAGAAAAAGTATTTGGTTTTAGAAGACATTTCTTAACTTCTGCTTTTGAACTTACTGGCACCTGAGAAAAACACTACTGTTAATATTACTCTTATAATGCCACTGTCCTTGAGGTGTATCAACAAGTTTCCGTGCAATGGGTTTTCAAACAATTGCAAACTGGTACAAATGAATCATTCGACAATTGGTATATCAAGAATAAGAGCAAGAACATTTAAAGTGATCAGTCAACTCTCCCATGCACTTATGTCTGGGGTTTATGCATGTTTAGATTAGATATACAATTTGGGGGGAGAAATACCAAAGTATGGGCATGTCACAAGTACATGTCCCTTACGTGCATTCTGCCACTAACTGAAGGGCTTCTAATTACATTTTTGTTGCATTTTCAAGGTAATGGCAATTGTTCTGCATAAAATTCACTGTGTTTCATTGTAAGACTTTTTTTGTTGAAAGATAAGGATGAGCATGAGAATAGTAAGCTACTGATATGCTTTCATTTTCAGAATAAAAGGGTTTTTTGACACAAGTGCTTGATGGGAAAAAAGATCCCAGAATGATTAGGTGATGCAGGTTGTTGCATTTTCCCACTCCAGTTAGCATTTATGTACATTATTCATACTGGTACACGGTATGAATACAGTGTTAAGGCATGCTCAAGGTTTTAGATGAGTGCTCTAGTTTAGCCATGTCCTTGAGATCATACGTATAAGAAATAGGCAAGCTATTAAAACAGTATGCTTGTATGAACAATGCCGCTACTCCTCGACTTATGATGGGGTGGCGGTCCAGTGAATCCATCATAATGTGAAAATACCATACAGTGTTTCACTAGCCCCGGATCAGGGCAAAATTCAATGTTTGATGACTACTGAATGTACATCAATATCACACCATTGTAAAGTAAAATCATTGTTAAGCTAGGGGCATATGATGTTTGTATTTCATGTATTTAAGATACTTATGCATTGCGACACCAAAATGTCAGAGAGAGGGAGGGAGATTCACGTGAGGATGACTTCAGCTGAACATTTGTTTTCACTCTTCAGACTCCTGTGTGGCCCTTCATCCCAAATGCACCACAATGAAACACCACCCCAGAAATGACAAAAAAGCTGCACAGTAGAAGTTATTTATACTTATTCCTTATGAAACAATTAAATATGCAATTCAATCATACAGTAAATACATCCAAGCGACGTCCACAATACATCATTTCATCACTTCCTGAGAGCCATGCACAGCAAGGCCCTGACACTTTTGCAACAGATGCACCAGAGGGCAAGAGATGGTGCCATGGAGGGAAAAAGAGAGAGCTGATATCCATCCATCCATTTTCTGAAACTGCTTGTCCTATTCAGGGTTATTGGAGAGTCCGGAGCTCGGCCCAGAGGCTACAGGCACAATCCAGGGTGGGGAGGGAGATGGACATAATACTGCAAAATTTCTGGTTCTTCCTTTGGGCCAAGACCCCTAAAATAGTCCTGAATTCCATAATCCAGTTATATAAACAAATTTTTAGACTAAGGGATTTATATCCCAGAACTAATAGAGGAAAAAAAAGCATGCAAATCAAAGATCTTACATATCCTATCGACAAAATATTTATACATGTAGTAAAAATACATGAAGACAATGAAAATGAACAGATACGGTTTAAGATAAGAACCATAATAAAAGTAACTAGTGCTGTTTGAATACACTTGCTTCTCTCTTGCAGCACAAGTATTTTCATTTCAAACTGTTATCATTGCTGTTACAATAAACATTATGTTCAAATTATTTCACCCTTTCTTGGTCCGTGATTAGAGGAGACAAAATTACTTTTTAAATAAGTAATAAATACTGTGACTGTAATGTACATCAGTTCACCATATTCACCATTTCAGAATCCATGAAATTATCATTTTAGACTGAATGCACAGAAAAACAAGGAGTGGTTTCATCTTTAACGCAGAAATGTTCACTTGGGCATAGACTGACAATTGAATATTAGCAGGGCAAGACACAGGTTTCACTGCAATAATGCGGCAGGAGAAGCAGGTTGCCAGATGCACATATGTTGTGTTGGTGTCTTATACTCATGTCCTTGCTTGAGAAACAGCACCTTCTTTAAGATGCTCACAAACTGGTGTGAAAACCTACCATATGTCACTTTTAAGCATAGCCAATCAAATGGTGCTAAATCATGTTTTATGCTGGAGCACAATGAACCAGGAATTTAGGCCCTGTGCCAGAGGTGCTGTGGGTAAACATGAGAGTCATTGTTGGCTTGCCTGAACATCCTGGGCTCCTGTTACTATTGCACTGCCTTTTTGTAAGACTGGGTTTCCCAGGACTCTTCCCATGGAGGATCACTACTCACACGCAGCAAAATGGGGAGTCTTCGATGTGCAGTTTGCAGCAGACAGGCTTGCTGCTGAGAGGATTAGTCTGTGGGTGGCTCTGAGGGGGAGGGCTGTCCTACTTCAGGAGTGACAATTCCTCTCTGCAGCTTCTCCAGAGAGTGTTTCATCTGCAGATGGACAAGGAAAAATATCAGTCTCCCAAGCATGGAAAACATTGTTTTCTGATAAAAGATTACTTCAGAAATTGTTTTGACATTGAATAAAAAATGAAGCTAATGGAGACTTATATTCGGCATGTTGCTTCAATGTGTGGCATTGCTCACTCAGATACGATTTAATTTGTTTGGCTGGTTTAAAACTAACACAAAGTATATTTTGATTCAGTTTTCTTCCGTTCTACTATCAATCTTAATTACTGATCTGGAGCACTGCATACAACAGTTATGGGCTATTCAAATGTGTGCGGATATTTCTTGCTTTGCGGTTTTCTTAGCATATCGTTGTGGTGTATAATCTGCGCTGGTAGTTTTTGCACCAACAAGCAAAACTACAGGAAAGAATCTGATCTGGTCTATGAAACCTCTTGTTCATCCTTTCACTCTCCCACAACATTAACGATACAATTGTGATGCGGGAGTTATTCTACACAAGTCATACTTATTTTCGAATGATTTGAGAGGTTAAAATTTACATTAATAAACCTTACTGCATAGTGACTAAGGACATTAATTCAAGTGCTGTTCGAGAATTAAACCACATAAATGTGTAAAACAGTTTAGTGTAAAAGATTTAGTTAAGCAATTCAATCCGAAATATACTGCTCAAAAAATTTAAGGAATACTTTGAAAAAACATCAGATCTCAATGATAAGAAAAAAACGTATAGTTTTCTAGCCTGTAGATATCTGCAATCTCTCCATGCATCCCCAGACCATCACTGGCCCACCACCAAACCGGTCAGGCAGAACAATGTTACAGGCAGCATAATGTTTTCCATGGCTTCTCCAGATCCTTTCACATCTGTCACATGTGTTAAGGTTGAACCTGCTGTCATCTGTGAAAATCGAAAGGTGCCAGTGGCAGATATGCCAATTCTGGCATTCTATGGTAAATGGCAACTAGTGCTGCACGATTAGTCACATCGCAATCGCGATGTCAGCCTATGCGATTACATTACAACAAATGTTGCGATTATATTAAATAAACAAATGCATTCGTGGACGTAACAAGACATTCA
>JABFDZ020031153.1:0-18593 GCA_019775955.2 Pollimyrus isidori
AGTATAAGCGGAATAATTGACTCCGGACCATTGAATTATTAGAAAATAATGCACACCCGAGGTGTAACGGCCACTCCGCTTCACGTTGTGGCCGCATCACCACCTCGGGTGTGCATTATTTTCTAATAATTCAACGGCCTGTCGTCAATTATTCCCTACATATTGCTGGTTTAACTTAGCACTAAAATGCTAAACCACAGAGTTAACTTCCAACATGTAATAAGCACTCTGTGCCTGTAATCGGCTGTTTACAATGCTATGATGAAGTAATGCCTTTTGAATTTTGGTAGAATCTTAATAACTGAACACAACATTTATTCAGCAGTGTTCAGTATGGGAAGTGTAATGCACTAGCGCAGCAGCTCTTTCGAGCAACCAGACATAAAAGCGCTCTAAAGAACAGTAGGAATTCTGCAATGCAGCTCCAGAACAGGCATTACATTGTCTGGTAAATGTCTGAAGCGTGTGAATAAACATCCTATTGAGGATCTCAGTCCTCTGCTCCTGCAGGTAACTGTCTGCAATCATACCCAGCAGCAGTGCACAGAGCCCTCTCTCTGTCAGCCAGCTACCCAGCTGTCATCTTATGCTTCTCAGTAGGAGCAGGGGCACCTTTAAACCCCATGTAGTCCCCTCCTGACTGAATACTTTTTGATTTACTTTTATATCGCCCACAATGCTCGCCTGGTAGCACCTAAATTGCATGCACACACACACGCACGCACACCTTAAGTATCTAAATTCAAATACAAAACACTTAATACATAACAAATAAAACCTACCCAGCTACAGTACAATAATGTAACACGGAATAAATTAACACCTTAACTCTTGTGTACGCGGGTCTTTCAGGAAACACTATCGCGATCCAGATGCATCCCCATCAGTGCCATAAAAGGGTTTTGGTGATGTGGCCAGGTGACAATGCTTCATTCATACACACGAAAGTTAAGCATATAAGAACATAAGAAATTTACAAAGGAGAGTGGGCCATTCAGCTCATCAAGCTCGTTTGGGGAGAACTTAACTAATAGGTCAGAGTTGTTAAAATCTTATCTAGCTCTGATTTAAAGGAACCCAGGGTTTCAGCTTCCACTACACTAGCTGGAAGACTATTCCATACTCTAACTACACGCTGTGTAAAGAAGTACTTCCTCAAATTGTTTTAAAATGTTCTCCCACTAATTTCTACTTATGGCCATGAGTTCTAGTATAGTGAAATAGCCATTTAGCTGTGAACAGAATCCAGACCCGTTAGAATCTTATACACCTGGATCATATCCCCCCTTAGTCTCCTTTGCTCAAGGCTAAACAGATTCAGCTCAGCTCTCCTCATAAGACATTCCACTAAGACCAAGAATCATTCTCGTAGACCTTAGTTGCACATTTTCTAAGGCAGCAATGCCCTTCTTAAGGTATGAGGTACTAGACCTGCACACAATATTCTAGGTGGGGTCTTACCACAGGATTATATAAATGCAACATCACCTCCCTTGACATAAACTCCACACACCTAGAGACATAACCCAACATTCTATTGGCCTTTTTTTATAGCTTCCCCACATTGCTACATATTCAATGAAAGGAGCCAGAAATAGTGACAAGAGTTCGGTTTTTCTTTTTTATTTATCCAACGGAATGTTGCAACTATACCATTTAGTCATCTTCATGTAGCCAAGACTTTGCTGATCAGATATCTGGGATTAAAACAAACTGCCACCATTGCTTACTATGTACACAAATCTAAAATACTTACAATATACGTTAAAATAAAGATGAGTGTAATGGCAAAACTAATATTGTTTCCTACCCATAGACCCCAGAGGGTTAACAATGAGTTTACCCTGGTAAACAGGAGGGCTGTCTCCCTGCGCCTTTGGGTTGAGGATATGTCTCTGAGTGTCATCTGCGCTTATGCGTCATATGACAGTTCAGAGTACCCGGCCTTCTTGGATTCTCTTAGTGGTATGCTGGTTAGTGTGCCTCGAGGGGATTCCCTTGTTTTGCCGGAGGATTCAACGTTTACGTGGGCAATGACAGTGTGGCCTGGAGGGGGGTGATTGGAAGGATCAGCCACCCTGATCTGAACCCTAGTGGTGTTCTGTTATTGGACTTTTGTGCAATGCATGGTCTGTCCATAACAAACACCATGTATGAGCATAAGGGTGTCCATAAGTGGACATGGTTACAAACATGCCTGGGGCTACAGGTTGATGATCGATTTCATAATCGTATCATCTAATCTGTGGCCTTTTGTCATGGACATTCGGGTAAAGAGAGGGGCAGAGCTGTCAACTGATCACCACCTGGCGGCGAGTCGGCTCAGGTGTTGGGGGAGGAAGCCGGTCAGTCCTGGTAGGCCCAAACGCATAGTGAGGGTCTGCTAGGAATGTCTGGCAGAGGCTCCTGTTCACCGGAGCTTTAACTAGATCTAGCAATATGAGCAATATTTAATTTTAACCTCCGGCAGAATTCCAACTGCATACCGGGGGAAGTTAGGGACATTGAGTCTAAATGGACACTGTTCCACACCTCCATTGTGGAAGCAGCTGTATAGCGCTGTGGCTACAGGGTGGTCGGTGCCAGTCATGGCGGTCACCCTCGTACTCGATGGTGGACACCAGAGGTGAGGGGGGCTGTCAAGCTGAAGAAGGAGCCCGGGGGTCTTCGGAGGCAGCCTACCAGCAGGCTAGGTGGAACGTGGCTCGGGCAGTCGCAGAAACAAAAACCCGGGCATGGCAGGAGTTCAGGGAAGCTATGCAAAGTGACTTTCAGTCGGGCTCAAAAATGTTCTGGCAAACCATCTGGAATATCAGGAGGTGGATCAGCTCCAGGTTCCTACTATTTATAATGGGGGGGGTGCTGTTGACCTCACCTTTGGACATCACCCTGAGGAGGAAAGAATATTTTGAGGACCTCCTCAACCCTACCTCAGATACATCTACGCTCACTACCTTTGAGACATCTGAGGGAACAGAGCCCGAGGGTGCTGGGGGGGGGCATGCCCATCACTAGAGCTGACGTGGCCAGGGTGGTTAAAGAGCTACGTGGTGGCTGAGCCCCAGTGGTGGACAAGATCCACCCAGAGTACCTAAAGGATCTGGATGTTGTGAAACTGTCACGGCTGAAATGCCTTCTCACAGTGCGTGAAGGTCAGGGATAGGCATGGGATGATAACCGGTTTCAAGGTTTACCACGGTTTGAAAAAGTCATGGTTTCAAAATCGCAAACAAAAAAAGTTATACTGTTCCTACGATATGTGCATTTTTTGTGTCATCAAAGTGAAAGTGCAGGATTCCCTACTAGGTTGTGTGTCTGCGTACCTGCAGCAAAAACAATGTAGCCCCTCCCCCACCGGTTACTGCTGGCACGCGCGTATATGTGATTGTGCACGTTCTCTGCGGTCAGTGACACTCAGCAGTAATTTAAGTTCAGGACGGCCGAAGCAGGTGAAACCCCTCAACTTTTCCAAGTCAGCGGTGTGTGGTTTTGGGTAAAAATTCTGACGGCCACGGCTTGGAAGAGGAAGGTCAACCGACATGCAAGTCATGTTTAAAAAGAGTTGCTGCTAAAGGAGGCAATACATCAAATATGATTTCTTATCGACGGGAGCACCATCCACCACTGTTCGCTAAATTCAAGGTGAGTTGTTAACTTAAAGCTGTCTTGAAATGATCTTTTGCAAACATCTAAGTTACCGAGTCAGATAACACAGCTAATTAATAAACATTAGCTAACATCAACTAATTCCTGAATCAATTCTAATCGATACTGTAAGCCTTCTAAAATATGTGCACCACTTCTTCAAGCACGGCTGGCTTCACCGCTTCTTTCCGAAGAGCGGCTAGATTCACCGCAGTTTACTTTACAGAGTGGGGAATAGCAGACTATATGTACTAACGTTACGTTTCTGTGATTGAACATTAGTACAACAATTAAGTTAAGGTGAACTCACGTCTTTGCTTTTAAGCCTTCTACCACATTAACATCTTTTCAAAATCAAGCCATTAAAAAAAACAACAACAACTCGCTGGCTCTCACGTGTCTTTGAGTGTTCGTGCAGTACACTCGCAATCTCTGCGTTAATATGCATCAACACTGAAAGAAAAAATTATTTTAGAGCATTATTTTGATATTTTTAGCAGTACTATTTGCTTTTACACACAAAAAAATAACTAATGTAATTAGTTGTTTTTGTTAAATCTAGTATACAACTAAATTACCACATCACGTCTATTTTTAAAAGTACACTGATTAAAAGATGAAGTGAAAAAAACTAGTTAGATTTATCTTAAATTTAACATGTCAGTCTTTGTTTTCTTCTTTGTAGAGCAGCTGTGGCTTCAGCAGCAAAGGACCATCCTCCTCAAAAGCTGCAGGTCAGCCAACACTCCAAGAGACTTTTGAGAAACAGCTTTCTCATGCACCCACATCCAAGGCTGCAAAGGACCTGAGCAGTGTGGTGGCATACTTTATTGCAAAAGACATGATACCTTTTCAAATTGTGGAGAAACCTGTTTTTTATAAAACTAATGAAAACAGCAACACATTTATACTAAGTGCCATCAAGAAAATTATTTTCAAAGAATGTAATCCCCAAGATGTACACAGAAGTCAGGGGATGTGCAAAAACAAGTGGCAGAAGGGGTGTGGTTTTCTGTTACTATAGATGTTTGGACCAGCAGTGGTGGTAGTGGAGAACCATACATAAGCTTCACAGTTCATTTCCTCTCTCCAGATTGGGAATTGAAGTCCTTCTGCCTCAAAACTGTTTTTTTTTCCAGAGGACCACACAGCTGAAAACATCTTGGAATTTTTTGAAAACATGCTGCAGGAGTGGAGCATCACAAGGGACCATTTCTCCAGCATCACAACAGAATGCATCAAACATGAAAAAAGCATTCCAAGGCTTACCCTGTGTTTGGCTCAGCTGTTCTGGCCATAACCTAAATTTGGCTATAGTCAAAGTGCTAAAACTTCAAAGAGTTGAATCCACTGTTCAAGTATGCAGGCATCTTGTTCAAGGATTCTCTGGCAGCTGGAGAAGAAAGAGGGAACTAAAGAATAATCAGGGACTCCTGATTCCTGAAAATCACTCATTCATGATGTAGTGACAAGATGGGGGTCCACCTTCAAAATGATTGAAAGATTTCTGGAACAGCAGCAGGCTTGTTGTGCAGTGCTTGCAGAAGACAGAAGCTCATGGTATTTAATGGCAAAAGACAGTGATGTGCGCACTTTGGAGATGGTCTGCCAACTTATGGAGCCTCTAAATTACTTCACAGATCTACTGGCTTCTGAAACAAAGATCACCCTGTCATCATTGAAGCCTGTTATGGAGCACATCACTGGCATACTTGAAGAAAAAGAGGAAGATGATGCCCTAACAAAACAAATGAAAAAAGTAATGACGGATGATCTGCAACAACGTTACTCCTCTGAGGATGTCAGTAAGCTGATTGACATTGCTTGCTTCATTGATCCCCGTTTCAAGGGCAACTTTTCGCAGAACAAGGATGAGACTGTCATGTTCACTGTAGAGGAAGCTGAGAAACTGGAAGAAATTACATCACGGCCACCTCAAGAATTACCTGCCTTCACTACTGGTCAAGAGCAAGGAAACAGCACTTCCACAACCACTGTCCCTTCTACTGCTACAAAGAAGAAAGACAAATCTCTATCTTGCTTGCTCAATAAAATTACATCAGAAAAACAAGAAACGGTCAAAGAAAGAGATGTCCCGTTAAAAGAAAGAGTGATAGCGGAGGTTAAATTGTATATGTCTCAGCCTCCCATATCCTCTGATACTGACCCACTGGCATGGTGGAAAATTCATGCTCAAGAGTTACCTCTACTTGGCAAGGTAGCAAGAAAATTTCTTTGCATCCCAGCCACCAGTGCACCCTCAGAAAGGGTGTTCAGTTGTAGCGGACATATCCTCGTACCTCACCGGTCCAAACTTAATCCAGGAAAGGTGAACATGCTCACATTCCTGCATCTTAACTTGGACTGAATAAAGAATGTGTAAAAAGTGAGCATGTTTACAAAAATTGTGGAGCTACTAAAATGACTACATTTATTTATATATATATATATTTATTTTTGGAACTGTGACAAATGGTCATGTTTTTGTTTTGATTAGTGATTGCATTTTTTCCATTTAGAAGGATTTATTCTTGAAAATTTTATTTATGTTGATTATTGTTGAGCTACAGGTTTAGGCTCACACAAGTGACTGCAATTTAATTTAATTAAGAAGATTCAATTATTTATTCTTCATTATTTAGCCTGATGTTCAATGTTACAAAATGTTCTATATGTTTCCTAAAATAAAATACACTGTGTTCAGCTGGGACAGTGGAGGAGTGCAAGTATCTCCGGGTCTTGTTCACAAGTGAGGGTAGGTGAGATCGGCAGCTGGACAGACAAATCAGAACAGCATCTACATTTTGCAGGCGCTTAGCTGGTTCATTCTGGATAAGAAACAAGAACAAGATTTATTGGTCCATCTTCGTCTCTACCCTCACCAATGGTCATGGTGTATGAGTAATGACCAAAATAATGAAACAGGTGGCCGAAATTAGGTTTCTCCGCAGAGTGTCTGGGCTCTCCCTTAGGGATATGGTGAGAAGTTCGGACATCCAGGAGAGTCTCAGAGTAGAACCGCTGCTTCTCCTTGTTGGAAGGAGCCAGTTGAGGTGGTTTAGACATGTGGTGTGGATGCCTCCTGGCCGGCTAAACAGAGTAGTTTGCATGTCCTACAGGGAGGGGGCCCAGGGGCAGACCCAGTGGTCCACGGTTCCGGGCAGTGAGCACAAGGCCCAATAGAAGACATCGGGCCCTCAGGCCACCCTCTTGAACTCTGTTTATGATTGTTTGGTCAGAGACATTCACACCAGTAGCCTGCTGGAGGTTATTTTGTAGGGCTCTGGCACTGGCCTGTTCCTTCTTGCACAAAGGAGCAGATACTGCTGATGAGTTAAGGACCTTCTGCAGCCCTATCCAGCTCTCCTAGAGTAACTGCCTGTTTCCAGGAGTTTCATCCATGCACTTGTGAGTGTGTTGGGAGACACAGCAAACCTTTTAGCAATGGTGACACTGACCGTAGTCAAATGCTAGTGAGAAAACAGTCAGAAAAGATGAGGGTGAAAAAATGTCACTGGTCTCCACCTGTTAAACCATTCCTGTTTTGGGGGTCTTCTCATTGTTGCCCCTCTATGGTACCTGTTGTTAATTTCATTAACACCAAAGCAGTTGAAACTGAATAAATACTCCCTCTGCTACTTAACTGACCAGTAGCCTGTACTACGAAGTTGGGTTACTGGCTTATCGGGGTAACTTGTCGGATTTCAGGGAATCTGGGTAGAATGTAAGTGAACGAATATGAAGTCTATTTAAACTATGGTACATTAAATCTGACAAGTTACCCCAATAAGCCAGTAACCTTGCTTCATAGTAAAGGCCTCAGATCAATATCCCAATTGACGCTATACTCTGAAAGTGTTCCTTTAATGTTTTTGAACAGTTTATATCCAAAGGACTAATTGCATCATTCTCGCCAAGGTTTTTTTGTCTTCCCCATTCTAGGTACTCTTTGCTTGAAAGTGCTGCAGCCCTGCCATCCTGCCCACCTGTATGGCTGCGAAACCTGCTCTCTCTCTTCTATTGGCCATCATGGCCTGGATTGGGCGGGCCCGCTCCTCGCCCACTGTGTTGCTCCGTCCCCGAGAGAGAGACAGAGATCCTGGCTCCCCTGGAAGCATCAACATAGCAGTTATCTACTCTGGATCATCCTTGCACCCGGAGATGGGGGTTGATGGGATAGGCATGGGGCCAGGAATGGGAAGGGTGTTGCCCCCTAGGGTTGGCTTTGCACACATCTCAGGGAGCATCTCGGAGAGTGTGGTGACCCAGTATGGCTCTGCCAATATGATCTGGCTGGCGGTGAATGAAAGCAGCCCCCAGAGCCTCCTGCTTCAGCTCTGTGACCTGCTGGCCACACGGCCCCTGCAAGGTTTGGTGTATGAGGATGACAGGCTCCCGTCCATGCCCAGGGGTCCCCTGGCCCCAGTTCTGGAGTTTGTTTCTGCCCAAACATCCCTGCCAATAGTGGCTGTGGGAGGCGGCGCAGGCCTGGGAAGGGAGCCACAGGTAAGTTGTTTGTTGGGATATGTGTCTACCTTGTTGAGGGACGTGTTGAGTACCGGTTCTTATACGATTGGTATGTACTGGACCATACTACAGAATACAGATTTCGGTGCTGTCAAGGTCAGGGCCTGTCCGCCACTGCCCTTCATATCTATTACATTTGGCCAGGAGGTGTCACTGACCATCTCGCCTTTTCACTCCATGTCTAATCTGTCTGTGTTCCCTTGCTCTCTGGACTGCTGCATGGCTCAGAGGGTTGAGTGTATGATATGGAGGCTATAATCGTATATACATGAGTCCCCTTTTTGTTAACTTGTTTTGGTTTTGTTTCCCTTAGGGTTTGGTATTGTTTTCTTTGTTGTTGCTTTGTGTTCTTGATTTTGGTCTTCGCTGTTTGTGCATGGTTTAACTACGTTCTGCTTGGCTTGTTCTTAGTTTTTTCCTAGGTTAATCAGCCCTTTATTTCTAGTGTAATCAGCCTGTTATGTTCTCTAGTTTCTTGTGCCTGCCCTTTGTTAGTCCTCATTACCTGTGTAGTTAAGTGCCTGCCTTTAATTTCTCCAGTCAGTCATTGTGTGTTCATGTTGCTATGTGCTTGAAGCTTGTTTTATAATCTTGCTACATGTGTTACTTTAGGAGTCTTGTAGATAGTTTTTTTTTCCCTGTTTGTTTTTTGACCCCTTGTGGTCCTTTTTATTTTGTGTTTTTTTTTCCTTGTATATTCTGCTTTTTGTTAATAAACCCCTTTTCTTACTAAGCCGTGAGTGGATAGTCATCCTTTTTTTCTGCCTGTGCCATGCCATAACGGCTGCCACTTAAATGAGCTTTTCATTGGAATATTTGCCTTCAGACAACAAGCATCACTGTATCATTTGCCATTACTAGTTGAAATTACACTTTGATGTCATTAGACACCTGCTTTTAACTAACAGCTACCTTAAATACAGTTAAAATGCTGTAATATAAAAGGTCTGAAGTAGATTTGTCAAGTGTTTTGTATTATGTAAGGTATTAAGTTAAAATAGGCCTGTTGTTCAATTTTAAGTTCAAATTTGCCTTAATATCAAAAAATAGCTTATTATTTCTATGAAGCTTCAGTATGTGCCTTTTTCCTGAAAAATACTGGGTCAGGCACTGCTCTAGCAGTGGCACAATTTAAAAAGAATCATTTTAGCACAGGTATCAGAAACAAACCAAATGATACCCAAGTCTACACAGTAAGTGCTTTTTGTATGGGGTCCCTTAGCTGCATTAGAGGTGTGAGCTATACGCTTAGCGTCATGGAGATGTTGCAATGCCATATTTTGTACTATGGATGTTAGTGATGGCAGTGATGTGAATCAGCACACTCAGTTGCATCATTGACAATCATGGACGATAGATTCTGTTTATCACACAAATTCCACTAGGCTTTGTTTTTCTGTCCCCACCCCCGGCAGGAGAGTGGCTCGATTTACCTGCAGTTCAGCTCCTCGACTGCACTCCAATTAGAGGTGATTTTTGAGGTTCTAGAAGAATACGACTGGACATCCTTCTCGGTTGTTTCTACACGTCACCATGGCTACCAGGACTTCCTGGCAATGATAGAGGGCCTCACAGATGGCTCCTTCATCGGCTGGGAGAAGAGGAGTGTTGTAATGCTCAACCTTACGGATGACCCAGGGGGAGCACGTACACGGAGACAGCTGAAAGAGAACGAGGCGCAGGTTAGATGCTCTGAAAGAGGCCTCTCCAGCATGGCATCTCCTCACAAGCGTCATCTACAAACAAACAACTCTAAATTGAGTTCAGACACCAAGAAGTAAAAACGCTGATTGTGAGCACAGGATCCATGCTTTGAGGCTCCACCCTCATATCCCTGCGCTCCACCTTCTGTGTCTCTCCTTTCTATTTCATTGTACATTTTGCTCACATCCCTGATTTCTGTCCTCTGTGCCTCTCCCATCCATACTGCTGTATATATTCCCTGTGTAATGCTCTTTTATCCCTGCTCTCCACCTTCCGTTTCTCTTCTTTCCATAATACTCAGGGCCGGCGCTCCGCACACGCACATCACGCACTGCACGTAGGGCACCAAGTGCTTGGGGGGGGCACCAAAAAATCTGGGTCGTGAAAATATCATCACAATATAGGCTACTAGTATAGCCAAGCGTTTGTGCTTAGGGCACCCAAATGGCTAGCGCCAGTCCTGATAATACTGTATGGATTCCCTATGTTATGCCCTTGTATCCCTGCTTTCCACCCTCCATGTCTCACCCCTCCATATTAGTGCAGTTTACTCTATTTTCCCTGTACCTCCCAGGTGCGCCTGCTGTACTGTTCACACGAGGAGGCTGAGCTGGTGTTCAGGGCAGCCTGGGCGTCAGGTCAGGCTGACCCCTCACACATGTGGTTCGCAGTGGGGCCTGCCCTGTCTGGCCTTGGAGTGGAGGGACTCCCCAAGGCCATCTTTGCCGTCAGACCTCAGGGCTGGAGGGACGAGCCACGCCGAAGGATCGCTAAGGGGGTGTTAGTCCTGACCCATGCAGCTGTGACTATGAGGAAGGACTATGGGGCCTCAGCAGAGCCTAGCTTTGCTGGCAACTGTCAGACGGACAGCAATCAAACCCAAAGACTGCCTGGCAGGATCAGGTGAGCAGTGCCAGCATCCAAAAATTCTCTGATGCCTGTTCAATATAATTTGTTACAATGATGAGAAGAATAGTAGGGAATAAGAATTGATGCAGTTGTGCTTCCCCTGGTTGTTAATTTGTGCCAGATTTGTTAATGATGCGTGCAGCGATGGCTTTTGTAAGGGGGACCCTGGGTGACATTAGATAGCCCCCCCCCCCCCATGAGGGACACAGATCTAACATATAAATTAATATAGCATATCAGTGCCCAAATAATCCTGCCCCCCAGAGCTGCCTTTATTGCTGACTTAATGCTGTCACTACTATCATAATGTTGTCGGTAGTGACTTAATGCTGTCTCTTGCATGATGGCCAGTAACTAGGTGTATAACCCCCTTTTCCTGAGAACGAAAAAAAAAAAAACAAGGACGATTTGCAGTTACACATACAGTCAAACCTTGGATTGTGAGTTACTTGGTTTGCTAGCGTTTTGCAAAATGAGCAAAATTTAAAAATAAATTTGAACTGTATAAACGAGAGAGGTCTTGCAATACGAGTATTATGTATATGCTTCATCTGCTGAGCATCACAACTGAGCTGATGGTTCTTCTCTCTCTCAAGCTGCAGGATTCTAGGTAATCTTTTCCCATGCTCAGTCTCAGTCGGTGTGCCTCACTCATATACAGGTAGTCAAAATTTAGTAGAGAAGCACCACTTGAATAAGAATGTAGCAAAGCGAGCAATGAATATAAGGAAAATGCATTGTCCACATTTTCGCGAAATCGAAAAGGTTGCAAAAGCAGCTGACTGCATAGTTTCCTTGTTAAAACTGCACAAAAAGAACAAGATTCCAGTGAGCCAACACAGACCAGTGATTCCGTTAGTTACAAAATAACCCTCCTCTCTCTCGTTTCCCTCACACCATCCACAATTCTTTTCAAAGGTAAAGTGCTTTTAAAGTTTTTTATATTTTTGCTTTATATTTTGTACAAATCATTTTTATATGAATATGTTTGGGTTGTGGAATGAATCACCTGTTTCCATTATTTCTAATGGGAAAATTTGCTTCAATAAATGAGTGCTTTGGATTATGAGCACGTTTCCGGAACAAATTATGCTCGAAATCCGAGGTTTTACTGTACATGCATTTGATTAAAATTGTTTCCAGAATAGCATTGCAACCTTGCCCTACAGTATAGGTGAAATGTCTTGATTGCTCCTGTCAGCCCACGGACAGTCTGATTAATCAAATAGTCTTAAACAGTGGAGGGTAATTCAGGTCCAGCTGAGTACTCTGTGACTGTGGCTCTCTCTGCTCAATTGGTTGGTTGAAACAAAATCTTGGTCTGGACTTCTACTATTTGGACCTAAATTACCCATCTCTGATTTTAAAGACCACAGTGAATTGAGTTATGAAGTATTGGAAACATAACAAATATTTGGAGTAGTTTTGGATCCTCGAGTAGGTGTTGGTGAATCCCTACTGTGTGTGGGTGTTGGGATCAGCATATTCTTTGCACCAAATCCATCTTTATACCTAATCTTCTCGTGGTCAGCACGCAGCTCTGTGGAATGACACCCTCAACATGCTTAGCCTGCCTGCCTGCCTCCCTCAGGTACTTCAGTAACATTACACTGGGTGGACGTGATTACTCCTTCAACAGTGATGGCTACCTGGCCAACCCCTCTATGGATGTCATCTCTTATTCACTGGGGAAAGGATGGGAGGAGGTGAGCACTACAGATCAATTCAGCTGCATATAACTTTCAACACATAGTGCCACAGCAAGCAATATCAATACAGCAAGCTGATTTGGCCCCTGGAGCTCTGAGCTGTTGCCTCTTTCAAATGAATTCATAAGCTGTGTTGTTTCCTATCTTGAGATTATGCTGTAAGAAAGTAAAAACGTAAAATAGCTTCTTGTTTTTAGTATGCATGCAACATCCCCTGTAAAAAAATTTTAGACTGTATTTTACTTGGATTTTGCTAAAGAATTTGTGGATGTTTTCAGTGGATACCGCTATGTGGCATTCAGCCTGTCCCTGTGGACAAGAGAGCCATTAAAAGTAGTCTGCACTTTTGCTCGAGGCAATAGGAGCTGAAGGCAGATGTTGGAGTGCCTCCCCAGGGCAGGCTCATTAGAGTAAGAGAATGAGGCCAAGGGCCAAATGAACACTAGTGCTATAAAAAATAAAACACTCATAGAAGCTGCTAAGAGCTTCAGAGGGGTCATGCAGTTATTTAAATTCATTAGAAATTCTGCCCATCTCTGTGCATCTCAGAGGATCTCCATATCTTTTCAGTTTTGGAGTCATCTGCCCTGGACCATGGAGACTGATACTGATCTTGTGTTTTGGTGACCCTGCATGTCTATTAGGATCCTGTTTGCCCTATTTAGACAGTTGCATATTCACTCTTTCATGTGATCTGACTATCGGTTTAATTGCTGTAACACCAGTCTTTAATTATCTTTAAATATCTCTATGATGGGTATATATGTGACGATCCATGCCATTTGACTTGGTGAGGGTCCCTAGCAAATTATGCCAATATTATAATATATATAATTTTTGAATCATGTAAATAACATTAGGGATTGCATAAAACTATAAATAAATATAAAAAAACATAAAAAGCAAAATATGACGGAGAGTTTGCTAATAATGCTGTATATAATTCTGATTTTTTTGGCAGAAAGATGTTTACCATAGGACCTCATATTCTTCATTTGTCAGGTTAAGAAGTTGAGATCTATAAGACCATTTGTTATTTCAGGATTTTGTTTGCTCTTTAAACATTTCAACTTGGCATCTTTCCACAGATAAGGAAAGCAGCACCTTGTAAGTTGACCTCTATCAGGACACAGCCACATCTTTCTGATCCCTTAGCATCTTTGCTGTTAAGGCTCTTTGGCTCTTTCCTGCCATTTTTACATCTCATTTCCCAAGCCCAGCCTGCTATAGCTTTCATTATGATTAATCTGGCACATAACTGACCGAACATCTGAAGGAAGCTCCTTTTATTTATTCCCCATCTGTTAATGGGCTTCCATTTTGTGCCAGGCGCAAGACACTTGTATCTCTCTGGTGGTTTTTTAAAGCAGCTTTCCTGATAACTATTACCATTTTCTATATTCTAAGGGCAATTTGCATAATAGGTAAAAATTGCAAAACTCTGAAAATATTGATCTATTTCAAAGATATTTTGCACATTTAATAAGGAGGTCCAATGGCAACTTTTCCACACTATTGGAAATTGCTATTGGAATTTTAGATTTTTTTCATCCCACCCTAGTGACCAGACCTCCACAAAATATTCAAGATGGGGTCTTACATAATCATAAGGAATTACATAATTATAGCATCACCTCCCTTGACACCACCCATGGGAGGGGCCATAGGGGTTGGGTGCCATATGAGCTGGACAATGGCCGAAGGCGGGGACCCTGGTGGTCTAATCCTCGGCTACAGAAGCTAGCTCTTGGGACATGGAATGTCAGCTTTCTGATGGGGAAGGAGCCTGAGCACGAGGTTCTGAAGTTCTGGTTAGACATAGTCGAGCTCACCTCGACGCATGGCTTGGGCTCTGGAACCAGTCTCCTCGAAAGAGGTTGGACCCTTTTCTACTCTGGAGTTTCTCACGGAGAGAGGCATCGAATGGGGGTGGGCATACTTATTGCCCCCTGGTTGGGCGCCTGTACATTGGGGTTTACCGCAATGAACGAGAGGGTAGCCTCCCTTGTGCTTATGCACCGAACAGCAGTTCAGAATACCCACCCTTTTTGGAGTCACTGGAAGGGGTGTTGGAGAGCACACCGCCTGTGGATTCTCTTGTTCTACTTGGGGACTTCAGTGCCCACATGGGCAATGACAGTGACACCTGGAGTGGCATGATTGGGAGGATTGGGTCGGTGGAGGAGTACTTCGAAGACCTCCTCAATCCCACGGACACGTCTTCCAATGTGGAAGCAGAGTCTGGGGACTTGGGGGTGGACTCGCCGATCTCTGGGGCAGAGGTCGCTTAGGTGGTTAAAAAGCTCCTCGGTGGCCGGGTCCCGGGGGTGGATGAGATCCGCCTGGAGTTCCTTAAGGCTCTGGATGCTGTGGGGCTGTCCTGACTGACATGCATCTGCAGAATCGCTTGGAAATCGGGGCACTGCCTCTGGACTGGCAGACTGGGGTGATGGTCCCCCTCTTTAAAAAGGGGACCAGAGGGTGTGCTCCAGCTACACTCCTCAGCCTCCCTGGTAAGGTCTATTTGGGGGTTCTGCAGAGGAGGGTCTGCCAGATTGTCAAACCTCAGATACAGGAGGAGCAGTGTGGTTTTTGCCTCGGCCGTGGAACAGTGGACCAGCTCTATAGTCTCTGCAGGGTTCTGAAGGGTTCATGGGAGTTTGCCCAACTAGTCTACATGTGTTTTGTGGACTTTGAGAAGGCATTCGACCATGTCACTTGGGGAGTCCTGTGGGGTGCTCTAGGAATATGGAGTCCCGGGCTTCCGTTTAAGGGTTGTTCAATCCCTGTATGACTGATGCCAGAGTCTGATCCGCATGGGTGGCAATAAGTTGGATTTGTTTCCGGTGATTCTTTTCATAATTTTTATGGACAGACTTTCTAGGTGCAGCCAGGGTGTTGAGGGTATCTGGTTTGGTGACCTCAGGATTAGGTCTCTGCTGTTTGCAGATGATATGGTTCTGTTGGCTTCATCAGACCGTGACCTTCAGCTCTTACTGGGACAGTTCACAGCCGAGTGTGAAGCTGGGAAGAGAATCAGCTCTTCCAAACCCGAGACCATGGTTTTCAGCCAGAAAAGGGTAGAATGTTCTTTCCGGGTTGGGGATGGGGTCCTCTGCTAAGTGGAGGAGTTTAAGTACCTCAGGTTCTTGTTCATTAGTGGGGGGACGATGGAGCGGGAAGTCGACAGGCGGATCGGTGCGGCATCCGCAGTGATGCGGGCGGTACGTCGGTCTGTCATGGTGAAGAAGGAGCTGAGCCAAAAGGCAAAGTTCTCGATTTACCAGTCGATCTACGTTCCTACCCTTATCTATGGTCATGAGCTATGGATAGTGACCTCGTGATTGTGAGTACAAGCGACTGAAATGAGTTTCCTCCGTAGGGTGGCTGGGCTCTCCCTTAGGGTGAGAAGCTCGGTCATTTGGGAGGGACTCAGAGTAGATCCACTGCTCCTCCACATCGAGAGGAGGCATATGAGGTGTTCTGTGCATGTCCCACTGGGAGAAGACCCTGGGGAAGACCCTGGGCACGCTGGAGGGACTATGTCTCTTGGCTGGCCTGGGAACGCCTCGGGATTTCCCCAGAGTAGGTGGAGGAAGTGGCCGGGGAGAGGGAAGTCTGGGTTTCCCTGCTGAGACTGCTGCCCCGCAACCCGACCTCGGATAAGTGGGAGAAAATGGATGGATGTACCTCTCTTGACATAGGTTACATGTCTAGATGTGTGGTGTTCAACATCCTATTGGCCTTTTTCATTGCTTACCTACACTGGCGGGAGTGAGACATAAAAGCATCAACATATACACTGAGTTCTTTCTCATAATCAGCTACTTTTACTTCAGTGGAACCCATAACATATCTGTACTTTTATATGTCTGCTCCCTGCATGGATTACCTAACATTTATCTATGTTAAATTTAATCTGCCAGGTACCATCTGCCCAGTTGCTAATACCATTGTAGCCTCTCTGCTGCTAGATCAATATCTGATACAGCACCCACCTTGGTGTCATCTGCAAATTTAACCAGTTTACAGTATGCATTGGTGTCAATATCATTAATGTAAATTAGGAACAATAGTGATCTTAAAATTAAACCCTGCGGTACCCCACTATGAATGCATGCCCACTGTGATATTGTGCGTCTATTAACTACGCGCAGCATCCTGTCAGTTAACCAGTTTTCAATCCATGCTGCTAAAGTTCATAATGTCTCTGCAGTTTTGGTTTTAAGCAAGAGCTATTTGTGGGGTACAACATCAAAGGCCTTCTGGAAATCTAAGCAAGATTGGGGAAGATGGTGGTGCAGAGGGCAGTACAACTGTTCGGCAACCAGAAGGTTGCCGGTTCAAGCCCTGCTTTCTCCTGACCCCATCAAAGTGTCCTTGAGCAAGACACTGAACCCCAAATTGCTCCTGGTGTGCAGGTTGGCACCTTGCATGGAAGCCTCTGCCACCAGTGTGTGATTGGGTGAATGTGAGGCATAAATTATAAAGCGTTTTGAGTACTCGGAAGATTAGAAAAGCGCTATATAAATGCAGTCCATTTACCATCACATTGTACAGTAGGCCTTTTTGTGATCATTGAAGTTTCCTCAAAGAACTAAAATAAATTAGTTCCTCAGTTCCTAGTAAATTAGTAAAGTTAAAGGCTAATAATATTCTTCATTTCTTTGTACCACATCAGTCACAGTTATACATATATTGGTCATAGACAGTGCTGTACTTGTACTAAATGGGGGACTAAGTTACTCGTGTTCTCTACTGTGAACACCCATTTCATATATATCCATTTTCAATTATAAGGCCCTTACTATCCTGCAAATTAGTGATTTCAGCTTTTAGAGCTCTTTTGGAGTTAAAATATTGGAAGAAACTTTTATTGTCATCATTGGCCTCCAATGCACTGTTTCCTCAATGCTATCTACATTACTCTTGGATAGTCTGTTATTTTTTAACTCATACTGAAGACTTTAGATACTCCTGCTTTATTTCAGAATCATTACTTATTTTTCATTTGTGAAACATAGCCCTTTGGCTCCTGACTATATTCTTAATTTATCTAGTAAACCACCTTGGTTGCATTTGTTTCGTTTTGCTGGAAACAGGTATGAAGTCCTTTAGCACTTGCAGCAGTGTGCTTTTAAAATATTCCCATGCCTTATCTTGTACAACCTCTGCTTCCTCTACTTCTCCACTGGTGGAATAAAGTCAACTGCCTTAATCTCAAGATATCTAAGGGCCTATCTATTTATACTGCACTGCATTTCCTTTTTCTGATGTTCATATGTCATGGATCATTACTCAGTATTAACTTTGCATCAACTGCCATGTAACACAAATACAGATTGACATTTGACAGACACGTCTGAATGAGACATTCATATCTTAATTAATTAAGTTAACTTACAGGGGTTTTTACTGTAGAGTTCAATTTGATCCTTAATTAGGAATTAGTGTAATTCTAATCCTAAAACTATTAGGTGGGCTCGTGGGAGAATGGGGTGTTGAAGCTGCGCTACCCGGCCTGGTCCCGCTACGGGGTCTTCCTGCAGCCCCCAGATGATGCCCAGCACCTGCAGGTGGTCACCTTGGAGGAACGGCCCTTCGTCATTGTGGAGCCTGCTGATGCTGCCACCGGCACCTGCATCCGTGATTCTGTGCCTTGCCGACTACCCCTCAACACCAGGTTGGGCATCTTGATAGATGGAACAGGGATGACCCATGATACCTTTCTTTCCCCTTTACCATCTGTCTCAATTCTCCCTTTCTAGTGCAGTTCTGGAAGGTGTCATGCCAGTGAAGCAATGCTGTAAAGGATTCTGCATCGATGTCCTCAAACGACTGGCCAAGATAGTTGGCTTCACCTATGACCTCTATCTGGTGACCAATGGGAAGCATGGGAAGAAGATTAATGGGGAGTGGAATGGCATGGTGGGAGAGGTCAGGATAACTTAGTATTTATAAATGAAATATTAATTTGCCAAGTCTGTATTATTTAATGCCTAAAATTGCCTTGCATCACTTTTGGCGCTTTTCCACTGCGTGGTACGACTCAGTTTGGCACGGCACGGTACGGTTCAGTTCGGCTCGGTTTGCGTTGCC
>JABFDZ020031292.1:0-18499 GCA_019775955.2 Pollimyrus isidori
TTTTACTTCAGAAATTGAGCTCACTTTGAAGTCCGAGGGAAACATTGTTTCATATGACAAATGATGCATTCTGTTGCAAGAAGAATGAATAGTTATTGGGCTGGAGATGCACTAGCAGTCACATCTTTGCACATGTGCACACCTAACCACAGCCACAGATAAACACACACAAACCGACACAAACACACGAACTCTCGGCCCCTCTTTTCTCGCTGTCTCTAAAACTGAAATACACATGCAGAATTGAAGCCTGGCCACCATTACCACAACAGACTTCCTGTTCAATTAGTTTCACATCAGTCCCAGTTATCCGACAATGACAACTGTATGCTCAGTTGGCACATATTCTGCAAATGAGATGAGATTTTTATAGTAGCTTGAACAAAACCAGGATTAACCATCCAAAGTTTTCATGAAACTGATTTTTTTTTCTTGGAAGAATGGTTGCTACCATGAAACAACACAGCATTCACATAAGCCTTTTAAAAACTAAATATGACTGTAGATTATAAAATCTTATAAAATGTAGGTATTTTCCAAAAGGTAATACAATTGTTATACAATCATAACTAATATCCAATATAACTAAGCTTCAACTAAGATCTTTAAAGTATACCTTATATTTTTAAATAGCTACCAATGATAGTACTCAGTTTCAGCATGGGAGACTGATCTAATCTCCCTATTAATAATTTAGGATCAATAAAATCCATTCATCCATCCATCCATCTTTTGTACCTATACCTAAGAAATGGACTGAAACACAATAATAGCAAATACCTCCTTATGAAATAATTTGGTATGGTTTCTGTATACATAGTAATTAAGTACATGCATTAATATTAAGCCTGTGTGCCTGTAATCATGAGGTCACAGGTTCAAACCCAGCCTCAGCACGTCTGTGGGTCCTTGAGCAAGGTCCTTAATCCCCAGCTCCCTGAGCACTGTTACAGGTGGCTGCCCTTCACAGGCAACTTACTCCACAAAGAGAGCAAGTTGAGGGAGGCGTAAAGACAATTACCCCACGGGGATCAATACAATACCAATTTTTATTATTGAAGAGAACATATTGCATTTATGCATTTAATTAGTATTATCGTTTAATTACTGGGTTTGCAGAATTTGAAGGTTACTTCTGAACTTGGGCTCATTCTAAAAATTCAAAACATCATTTCATTCTCCCTAAAGAATCATTTAGTTCTCCCTAAAGTGCAGACAGTACATGTCTGCACCCTGCCTGCAGACCTGCACTGTGAAAAACATGTTCCCCAATCTTGTGTCCTATGCTGCCAGAATAAACTCCAGCTCGACCCCCCCACCCCCCCAACCCCGATACTGAACATGTGGTTTTCAAAAGTTTATTGTCTTATGTCAGTTTTGCAACCGTCAAATATGTAGAAGACTTACAAATACATAAAGATCCAAGAGAAACTTTCCAAACCTTTCCAAAATTGTCCTTTGCATGGCTTTACAATACATTTTTACAAACCGGCTGGCTGTGTTTTAAAGCTTGTTATTGTTTTTCATGCATAATATATACAAGCTATCAAATTATAGCACATGTTTAGTTTATTTACATTTTTTATTAACTTATGGGCAGCTCCTTAAAATTACTCGCCATGCAAATACCCCTTGGATAAAGCACTTAATGTTTATGGAGCTCTTGTACAGCTAGGCCATGTTGCTAAATTTGCAACAGAAAAATTAACTTCTTATTTAAGAAAATATGTATGACCAGAGCCAAGATGATATGTGATAGATTCATCTCAGTTTATTTACTGTTTACTAAGAGCATCAGTATCCTTTAGAGAATTTAATACAAACAGTGCCAGGTTTATGTCCATGTGTTAACCAGCATGATTCTACCTATTCTATGTATACATGATTCTAGCTATTATGAATCAAACAAAATATATATACAGCTTCTGCCAATAAAACAAATTTTTTACTCTTTTTGGTGTAGGCAGATATATAACCCACTATCTTGGTGGAGCTGAAGTCTATGTCAGGGTATTTACATATGTTAATTATATAAAGCCACTGTTAGTGTGATACTGATCTACAAGCTTATTTTAAAGGTTTCAGTCTTCATTGATTTTTGGTGGGGCATTTATGTTTTTATAAGTTGTAATGTTGGTTGTTTACATTATTTTTCGTTCACTTAGCATTCATGCAATATGCTGATGAGGTCGCCCTCGAAAATATTGCTTTTCCCTTTAGTTGCAAGTTCTTTCATTATGCCACAGAAAAAATCATTTGGATTATTTAATTTTAATTACAATTATTGCAATTTTAGCTGAAACGGGATGTTTCACGCTATTGAAAGTTTATCTGGGGCTAGACTTGTTAGGAAGGAAGATAACTGGCATCGGGGCTAAAATATTGGGGGGCTACGCTTGAAACATTCGGTGCCATACCCCTGAATGATCAGACTTAACGATCTTAATCATTAGACCTTTTGTCTGTTAGTCTCCCTGGTGGATAAAGAAATGTTAGGATTAAGAAAGCAGAAGTAAATGAAAAGGTCGAACTGATTCTGCAAAGGGATGAGCAGCTGCACCCTAAACTGCAAAAACATGATGTGGTTTTCACAATTTTTTCATGCACGCAGCAAGCAGCGGTGATGAAAAAAAGCGCGGGTTGCTCCTTAGAGACAAAAAAATATTTTTGCAAAGAACGTCGGTGTTAATACGTTTTTTGCTCTTTATTTACATATGATGTCCGTATATATGGTTGTGTACGTAGGCTATGTGTTTATTATATTTGTTAATTTTATTTTTTCTTTCCCTTTTATGTGAAAGGGGCGGAAATGTGTGCGGAAAGTCTGAGGTTTAGAAACAGGAAGCCTGTTGAGTTAAGATAACGACACCTGACAAGCACTATAAAGTACAAATTATTCTTTAAATAACTCTGCCTGCCCCTGGACATTGTGGGGTGGTAGTCGTACCTACATATTGTAGTTAAAAAAGCACGTATTAGTTATTTTCTGAACAGACACTGAAAAACATGCAAAGGTTTAATTTCCTTATTTAAATACAAATCTATAAACATTAACTATTGAATATTTGATTTGGCATGAAGTAGGCCTACGGACGTGCGCTGTTCAATATAATTCTACATAATTAAGAATACTACGGGCCAGGCCGAACCTTTGTACGCAGCGCATTAGTCCGGTGGCGGGTCGCAATTTAAGGATTGCTGGATATGACAGCAAAATGCATAAAACACGTGACGGTTATTTGCAAGTAAATACAACACTGATATGAATTAATCTAGATGCTTTTGTCACCGACATTTACGCCAGTCAGAATTAAAATAGATAACATTATCACAAAACAATAATTAACTACCGTTTTAAACACACTTCTTGCTTTATTCGATAGGCAACGAAACTTTTTGGACAAGTATCCTAATTACAATGCGACACCTTCGTTTAATTTCTGAAAACTTAGTTTATGCATTAATGCTTTTCAGGACAGGGTTGAATATGCTTAGAAACACAACACGAAAACGTTGTATATAATACATAGTCAGTTTTATGAAGCTTTTGGTAATTGAGCCAAACAAAATCTAACACGTTACTAAATGCAGTAGGCCTACAGTAACACTTTCCGTTTCCAAAAAATAGTACGTCAGATAAAGGTCTAAAACGATTTTTTTAAAGCACAACATCCAGTTAAAGTTTAGGATTTTAAATGCAATATTTCTCCATATATAAATTTCGAAATAGTTAGATCTATTTGAAGTACAGTGTAGGCCTATGTGGATTATTAACTACAATAATTACATTTAATGATACATCTATTTTAATAGTAATGAACTGTTAGTGCCAACTTTCCATAAAACAGTCGTAATATTATGTTCAAAACAATTTTTTAGGGATAAAATACAAGATTATATACAGCGCACAAACGAAGAGAGAAGTTGTAATAATTCTTTAATTATGACCCCACCCTGCACGCATCTCCGCAGTTTTGTTTCCTTTACACTGTTGTTTTGCACATATTAGTATTGCCACACCTGTATAAACAAGTAGCCTGTACAAGTACACACATGCACGCGCGCGCGCACTCAGATATCTTTTTATATATAGCTACACTTGTAGAGCAACAAGGCTTAGCTAGGTTTCAAAAACAGGAAATCGCCATCGTGGTATTACTAAGTTTATAACGTTTGCGGCGCTTTTACTGGTATTATTAAATATTTTATTGGTATTATTAAAAGCATTTTACATACTTTGGCTATATTTCGTCGTACTTTTGGATGATATGCCTTATTAAGCATTTTTCATACTGTCGTAAAGACGTTTATTTCGTGAATTTTGTTTAACGAGATAATCACGAGTTACATTGATGTTTCGATACAAGTAAATTATTTCATTTTTAGTTGAAAATCAAAGTTGTCTGAAGTAACACCGGCGAAGATTAATAAGTTTGTTAAAGCTAATGAGTTAAATTCAACCTATTAAATTACGCGATAAACAACGTCACAAAAAGTTGATCGTTTGTGATATTAATGCGTTGAAATAATATAATTTAGGAGCATTTTCATATAAATTTGCTTTTTTCCTTTTAGTTACTTTTTTACTCAACTTTACTCACAATCAACTTAAAGCAAGCAAATATAAAGAAGCGTTTACTGTGTAAATGTACGTGCAGTTTTTAGTATTTTTTTTTTTTTTAAAAAACAAGAAATCTGCGTACTTGACTGACAAAGTTCTAAACATGGACAATACAATGCAATCTATGTTGTCTGCAAACTGAATTTATCCAAGAATTATAAGGAATGGTAATTCTATTGTTTCATCATCTTAGACACAAAACATACAACGCATTTCAGCAACACATTAGCATTTTCTGTGCAGAATAAAATATATATAAGGAAAATCAAGACACATGTACCCATCATATCGCAGAATAAGATCCTCCAGTCTTTTGGAATTAATCTCCTTAGCACAAGTTGTGTTGCGCGGGAGCCACCTGCTTCGGGTGCGCCCTTGAGTTTCACAAAGCGACAGCTTAATGATAAGTAATATCATTTCGTTCTTTACAAAACTGCTATTCTCGACGTGTTGCAGACTTAATAACTACAGTATATAACTAGTCTGTCAAATGAATTCACTAATTCCAATTGATCCCGAAAAGTAACTTAAGTAAAACGAACGTGAACAAGAAATTCAAGGTTCCCATTCTAAAGACGTTCTGGACACCATTTAGTTTTTATCTGAGTCTAAAACATGTAGTGGTTTCTTGTGTTATTAAACAGCCGACATACAACCACGAACGGGAAGGAAGAGGAAATTTTGTACAAGAAGGAAAGAGTGGGGACCTCGCATCACCGCCTCGTCTCTCTCACTCTGCAGACAGATCTGCTAACCGACTCAGTGGGTGGCTATGCATTTCTACTCATTTTCAGAAGCGACATAAAAAAGCAGCACAGCCACATCGACCGCCTACCTTAATCGTACAGTCCATTGCAGCAGGCACTCAGTTTGTGTAGTTCATGTATCAGGTTTAATTGGTCCTTTATAACTAATTAGCTTTGATGCCCAGTGTGAACCACATCGACTTCTCTGCACAGGCGCATTTAAGCTTCGGCGCAAACCATTGCAGCAACAATTCTACTTAAGACCATAACCGGATGACGATGTTTTTTTCGCTCTCTGTCGTCTAAAATTGGGAAGTGAAGTCACACTAACCATCTAAGCTAGTTTCTTATTGGTGAATAAGACATATTAGTTTCTTAGAAAATCACAAACTATTTTGTTTATTTTCAAGGCACGCTTGTCCTTACATGCTCCGCACACGTTTTATAGTGGACAAGATGCTTAAAATCAAAGATTCAACTAACCCCACCTGCAAGCTTTTTGTCTTCTTTTCTTTCTTTCTTTTTGTAATTCTGTATTATTCATAAATGTCTTTAATAAAGATTGGAATCTTAATCCTCGCAGCCCTGACCAGAATAAGATGTCCAGGTATAGAATAAGATACCTGAATGGATAGTTTTGGATAGATGGAAGGATAGATGGATGGCCGGGGTCCACAATGGAGAATTCTGACGGATATGCAAGATTCCTGCATTTTTTAACATGGACTTTTAAAACGTAGCCAACAAAGCTATTTTTACCTTCCATTTAAGCATTTTGTCTCTAACAGGTGCGATCAGTTTAGATGCACACGACCCAATATTTTGTAAAAGAAAAAAAACATCACGTGTAAATTATTCAACAATAACAAATTGTAACAATAATGTCCATACATGGACAGGGTAATCTGACCAATAAGCGAGCTTCCTCCGTCAATTCGCATCTCTTAGTCCCCTACCATCCCTCATCATTCCAATCTTTTACCGATATCTCTGCATCATGTCGTGACATTCACATCTCACGTCACAGAGGCAGTGAACAAGGTTAGCAATCGTTAGCAGTTTACAATTGCTAGCGAAGTAAATGTGTCACTGCAAGTAGGCCTACAGTATAAGACAGAATTGTTTCTGCGTTTTGTTCCGCAAATACATGTTGCGTTATCTTAAAACTGTCAATATAACACGCACATGTATGCTTGAGTATCGCTGTAATCCAGGGCATTGGGTTGCGCATTGGAGGGTTTGAGGTTATAAACACTCCCCCTCCCTATAGTTTACCCCTATGTAAGTAATCTGTCCTATAGCGCAGAAGTACTGTGAAGCTGCGTTATTAACTTATGTTAATGTTAGTTAGTAAACGAAGGCAGAGTGACTCAGTTTGTAGTTTTGCCTGTACACATTACACTTCAGTATTGCCAGCTAGCCACAAACACCAATGCAATCCAACCTTTTCCATCTCCATGTCACTTGAACACGAAACTAGAAAACAATTTTCTGCCTGACGTTAACTATAGCTTACTTCACTTAACTATTACATATAATAGTTGCTTAAAGTTTCAAGAACAGTAATATCAGCGTATGTGTATTTTTATGTCCTGTGTGTGGTTTTGAAATGATGCCTATACCCAAAAATTCGGAATGCTCCCGATCATTGACACTATTGATGATTCCTGATGTATGGAATCCTTATGACAATTAAACTGAACGAAAACTGTTGTACAAGATAAATAGGTCAATGTTTAGGCCTATTACCTTTGCCTTATTAGTTTAATTTATAAAGGTAGAAACAATCACACATGATACTACTTAAAATGTCTTAAGTGAAGCGTACATAAAACGGGACAAAAAGGTTCTTCTTAAAACCATATTATTTTGATATTGAAAATACTTAAACAGATAAATATCGCTTGACATAAGCCCTAATGTAGAATTATTTAGGACGGCATTTCTGTTTTGATTAATCCTTTGCCAAAAGCACGAAGTCCACGTCCGTAATACTGAAAATTTTAACACGTCAATAATTTGAACATATTTTTCGAATAAGGCACTGAATAAAGCACCGTTACATTTAAGGAGTATAGGAATAGATTTATTCTTTGAATTTATTCGAATGGGCTCTTCGTTTGCTGTTATTTTATTTGTGCTGTAATTCTGTTTTCTCGTCGTGCTTGTTATGTCTTGTTATATTATATTATTTCTTTTTTTATGGCAAAATATTTGCAGGCCGGAAAGATTGAAAAATATATTACATATCATATATTAAGTTCTGTCGTATTTGCTTGCTGTTAACTTTCATTATTGTACAGTAATCACGTCATTGTGCTTTACTTTATCGATGCTGGTCCTGTAGTAGGCTAACCGCTGCAGATTGAGTTCATGCGTGATTGCTGTGCCTCAGTGTGAGCCAGGGGCGTCAGAAGCATTTTCAATGTGGAGGGGGGGCACATAAATGTTATAATATAACATAAGCATCGCATAAATTTATGTTAAATGTGGGGCGTCCAAACGAATAATTATGAAATGTGAGGGGGACAGATTTAATGGCGGCGTCACCCATGGTATGAGCAATAACATTTCCTGTACTGCGTATACCGAACAGATTAACTGTACGTTCAATGGTCCACTGGCTTAAATTGAATTTCATCTTGATTTGGCAGGGACGCAAGATATCAAGACATCAAGAAGTTTGGTTCTACACCTTTGAACTGTTCGGCCTAACCGACTGTTGACTATCCTTCTCAGATGCCCAGTTCTTAAGTTTCAGTAACATCTACAACGTCATTAATTAATTGACTTGGCAATGTAAACTCGACGTAATCCTCTGGATCTTTTGACTACAGTGGAAAAAATTAAGGGAGTTAAGGATGCTACTATTGCAAAATAATTAAGACCTTTGAGATAATTGTATTGATAAGAACACGATACAGAAATAAACAGAATAAAGGTCCTGCTCTTTATTGTGTATCAATAGTAATCCGGAAAGTGCCACGTATATACGAGAGTTTGGGGGGGGGGGGTTCAGTCAATCACGACTCGTGTCTCTTGTGCCGTGAGCTCCGCATGAAGACAAACTTTTCCAGATGTGTTTTTTTTCTTCAGAGACAGTTTGTTTATACAAGGTCCTTGAACCAGTGTTATCTACCCTTGCCACTCAGGCTGTGATTTCATAGTTGTATACTCGTCCAGCTCTCCATTGTTTTGTTTCTTGGCTTTTAAAAGCATGCAGGATTTCGACTGCTTCGGACTGATACGTTTTCTCATTTTGAGACTTATGATTAAAACCCTTTTCTAATTTATTAAATGTTATATAAGTTTTACGTTTTTCCCTACTACTTGTGTTTTGTAGTATTCGTTTCTGAATTACATTACATCATATTGTAATATACGATATAACAGTGTGCAGTATCCCGATTTCTCTTAAACATAATTTTTTCTTACAGTTCAGTTGTGATGTGATCAGTTGTGGGATGTGATTACCATTATGATCATTGTAAAATTGTATATATGTATAATTACTTCTCAATACATATTTAAAGCTATAAAACATAAACAAATTGATCATGTAATTTATTCAAGATATCTGGTATTTAAGACTTAAATTTATTAATTGAATTTAAGGCTTAAATTTTGGAAATCTTCATACACACGTATTTTCAACACTGAGTATGCAACACGCTCTATCCATGTATCTCAATGACTATCGTGGTAGTACTTCTACTTAGTTGCAGTATTTTAAGTAACAGTAATAGAGGCTACCTACACAACCGACGTCATAAAACATTAAGATGATGGGACAGAAGTCACGAAGCAGAGCGCTTTCATTCTGGGTGGCTCTGGCTACGCCCCTACGCGCGCCTTCTCTTTATAACTGTCCTGAAACAGAGAGAGACAGGCAGCAAATTCCTACCTCAGCGTCCGGACTGCAATCTTCATATACATCGCCAGAACTGTTATAATTAGACAGTCACAGGTAATAAAAATTGAAATTGCATTGCTTGTTATTGTAATGTATTAGCACAATATTATTTACTGTTGTGACGGTTGGGCAAACACCCATCAATACCCATATTAATTTAAACCTTTTTTTTTAAAAAAAAAAGGCATAAAACAGACAGAAAATCTTTTTCATGTTTGTTATACAGTGTTTATTTCAGTATTGTGAGTTGTACTATTAATTATGCTATTGTTAATTTTAGAAAAAAAGAATGCACTTTTCAGGAGCGAATGCATTTGAACGGGCTGTTTTGTAGTATTTTAGGATAAGGAATATCGTCCACATGTCATTGCGCTAATATCTCTCTGTCCCTCCGTTGATGACTGACAGATGAACATGTACCAGGCCGACTTTAACCTGGAGGATTTCAGAATGCAGGAAGTCCCAGCTGGATTTGACTTTGGCTCATATGGTAAGAAATGAGAAAAACGATACAATAGTATTGTAATTGACAAACAATTAACCACAAAGAGAACATGATCATTGTTTTGTGCTAGCCTGTGTTTATATTACATCCTGCTTCCTACACAGAAAAGGACATAATTTTGATGTGGAAAGACAGAAAAGTAGATTTTTGCTTGTTAGTTTCCACTGAGGCCTGTAATGCGGTAGTTTATGGAACAAGCGGTTTTGAGAATGGATTTTATCTAAACTGAGAAGACAGAAATTTAGGACAGTCAAGGTGATGACTTTTTTACTCTCTGTCTTTTCTAATCCCTTCCGCCAGGCTTCCTGCTTCCCCTTGCTGAGTGCCCCTCTCCACCCAATGCTAACTCTGTCCCTCTGCTATCATTTCCTTCTTACTTCCAAAGTTGTTCAATGTTTCAAGAGTGAAACAAGGAGGTGGAACATTTGTTTTACTTTGCTGTATTAACTCGATCAACTTGAAAATGGTTCTTTGTTAGCCCTTACATATCATATAAAAATGAAGCATGATTATAACAATAGATAAAGAAGTGGAGCTATTAATGTATATTGTAGTAGCAGTGGGATGGCCATTTTAGCCGTAGTTGTTTATTTATTCAACTTTAGGGTAATTGTCCTGCATGGGCATTCTTTTTTATTTCCTCTCCAAAAACAATCCAGCTCTTCTCTGAGTTTCATGTTTTTGCCATATCAAACACAAGAGCAGTCTAAAAACATGGTGTAAAACATAACACATTTTGATATTTATTAATTAGTAGGCTATAATATTTGGCAATACCTATATACATTTAGCATTTAAAAAGGCTGTGAGTGGAAGGCTGTGACTTGCTTTGCATGTTTGTGGATTTTTCCTGCTCTTTCCTCCCATCATCTGAGAATATATTGTTTAGGTAAACTGGTTATTTAAACTGACCTTAGTGTTTACAAGTGCTCTGTGTATGCAGGCTTGGGTGCACTATATAAGACCTTCTGCTTCCTGGGATAGGCTGCTTAATTAAAATCCAAATTAACCTTAATTAAAAGAAATTTTATTTGCTAGAATTTCAACTGGATCGCAGCTGGACTATAGCCTCATGTTTTATAAGTAATGAAAACAGTGCAGACTGGGATTTATCTGTCAATTCAAGCTCTTGTTAATAGTCTTCTAAAACTATTGTAAGTTAAATTAATTGTAGCCATTGTAAGTTACTTTGGCCGGTTGGATCTATTTCCTAAATTATATATATATAGCGTACATACAGACACCTGCCCTCACAAAGAGATGCTGTGCAGAGAATTAACGGACAACAAATAAATATTTTACAATGAATTGTATACATACTACATAAAATATTAGGTTAATAAATATGTTAAAATCAATAACATACCAATTTAATATGAGCTAAAGAAATGCTTGACTCCGGGAATAGGCAAGAGGGGTATTAGTGATTAGGTGTATACAAGAGTGATCTCTTCAGCATACTTTTTGCAACTTACATAGTTTTGTGACTGACTGGTTCTTGGAGCACCATTATTTGTATAGACAAAGAACATTAGTGGGCAGAGCACATGACCTTGTGGTATATAGATGACAACTCTGGTACACATATTTCGTATTATTCAGGAAGCTGGTGATCCACAGTTGAAGAATTAGATGCAAAAGAATTCTGCTGTGATACAGCTGAAGGCTACATTGACATCCACAAACAGGTTCATGTTAACATCTTAAACCAATCTAATCTAATAAACAATAAGTGGGATTTGATGTAATGGAGAAAAGGCTTGTTTAAAGTTTTTCACCAAGGTTATAATAGTTGTGCATTTTTCATTATTTTTATATTTAATTTTCGGTTTTATTAGCTAGTATAGTTCAGTTTTTGGAAATGTTTCGTTTTAGTTTAGTTTTGATTAGTTTTAGTGTTAATTTTAGTTTTTTGTAATATAAGGTATTTGTCAGAGGCACGATTCAAATAGGTTACAAAAAAGTGTATAAGAAAACTTAACAAAGTACACCGTTTTCAAAAATGTATTTACAGACAGATGAACAACCATCCACAACAACTACAAAAGGAGAAAGAGAGAGAGAGAGAGAGAGAGAGAGGGAGAGAGAGAGAGAGAGAGAGAGAGAGAGAGAGAGAGAGAGAGAGAGAGAGAGAGAGAGAGAGAGAGAGAGAGAGAGTGAGAGAGAGAGAGAGAGAGAGAGAGAGAGAGAGAGAGAGAGAGAGAGAGAGAGAGACGAGTGTAGCAACAATTTCTTTTTTATCTTTAGGAAAATGCAATGCTCATTATCACTCCCCGCTCCAGCGAAATCGCTCACCGCTTGCTCCAAAAATCTTTTAAGGGGGGATATACAGATAGATTCTGGGTCAGTCATGCTTCAGAGGCATTCTGTGAGTGTGTCCGGCACCGCTATGGTGTTTGCGAAAGTGGAGCGTGTCAGAGCGAGAGATAAGGTAACGCTCCTGTTTTTTTCTTAAAATATGCCTTTCGCTCACGCTTTGCTCCGCTCACATGCCTTGCTCCATAGATGCAGTTCTGTTTCTCAGGCTAGACGACAGCAGGTGGAAATCATCCACCTAGAGCTATATATAAAATACATTGACAAAAATGAAAACTGAACACATTTATTCTGTAATTTTAGAGTTTATTTTAGTTTGCTTTGTTAATATACACTACGGTTTCAGTTATTGTTTTTTTTGTGACGCCTCCTTGTCATTTTAATTCGTTAATGTTTTTCTCATTTAGTTTTCGTAATTTCTTTAGTTTTCGTGGACGATAATAACCCTGTTTCATAAAGATAGATATGTGTGTCATTGAGGCGGTTAAAAGAGTAATGATAGGTGATTCAAAACTGTGTACAGTGGTAACCTTGACTGCTATCTTCCAATTTTGAGCACTATAATAGCTAGTATTGCCATTATATAACTCTTTGAATACAGTGTATACAATATTTGCATACCTCTGTTCCTAGATGGTGAAGACCTCTCATTGCTGATAGATACCAATGGGTCAGTGCAGCAGCAGTATGCAATCAGCCATGGGGAACATCCAAAAGTTCTCAGATCATATGACCATAAAGGTATTCAGGAAATGTCCAACCTTAAGCCTAAATATTGTTTCAATAATCCTGAATTATTTGTCATTCCTCATGAACAATAATTACATTGAATAAAGGAGATTTTATTATCATGTATATACTATGAAAATATTGATCTATCTTTTAACAAAGTATGATGGTCAGGGACACTGGGGGCCTTCACAGCCCATCCCAGGCAGCACGAGAAACAAGGCAGTGTTACTCCATAATAACCAGGGCAAATACACACACACACACACACACACACACACACACACACACACAGATAAACACTGCTAGCAACTAAGAGACATTAATGAGCCTTGGTGCATGTCTTTGAGCTGTGGAAGGAAATGGGAATAACTGAAGGAAATCCGTGCAACACAGAGAACAAAACGGGTAGAACAACATGGGGAGAACAACACAGGAGCACAGCTGGGATTTGTCAGTCAGTTTTGGAGGAGTGGGCCCCCACGCCATTTCTTTATGGTGTGTTTTCATTGTAAAAAAATGTATTTTCAGCTAAAGCAGGAATGTATCCAAATCTATTTTCTTTTTCTTAGTTGGTTTCAGTAACTCCACTTCACTCAGTTTGGACCCATACTCTGAATTAAACTACTGGGCAACTTGTACAAATGGTGAGTTCTAAATCTTAGAAATCTAATCTTCTAATGTTATTGATATGAAGCATTATTATTATTATTATTATCATTATTGTTGTTGTTAATAATAATAATAATAATTTTTGCCATCATCATCATCATCATCATCATCATCATCATCATCATCATCATTATATTACCTCAGGTACTACAGCTCTGGAAGACTGGGGATTTCAGGGATCTGGACCCACCTACCAGAATCTGCTGCCCCCCTGTTCTCAAACAAAGAATAGGGGGGAGTTCAGCTCCAAGGTTAAGGCTGAACAAGGCCATTACCATCCAGGGACAGAAAGTTATCGATTGGAAGCCAAAAGCATGACTAATCTGGAGCACTTGGGTGAGGAAGAGTGAGAAATGTGCAATATACTTAACACAAACAGAAAGAAAAGTACCATACGTGCCTAGAATATGGAATGCAACACACATAACAATACAAGGTTTTCAGCGATAAAACATAGTTGTTGCTAATTAGTGATTTTATTACATTTACAAAGAAAATACAATACATTTTAACTGTTCAAATAAATGGCCTATATGGTTGCTCTTGATTGCAGGCCATTTTAATCAATATTACTTATGGTTGTGTTAATGGTAATGGCAATACATTAAAATCCAGTTATAACGGACTTCTAGGGACCTGGCAAAATAGTCCGTTATATCAAAAGTCCATTATATCCAAAGTCCGTTATATCCAAAGTTGCTGTATGCTCAGAAAACAACTACAGGACACCATTTACTCATGCCACACCCCAGCAGACACACTTGTGGTATTATTATATTAGATTATTATATTGTACATGTAGTAATCCAACTTTACCTGACCAGGTGCATGACTATTAATAATCCCAACTACGTATCTGGGCTGGATATCACCGGCATGCCACGCGCCTTGTAGGCAGAGCCTGCATGTCCGTTACAGCCGAACAAAACTACAGCTAAAAGTGGCCCTGGGGACCAAATGGTTTGTCTGTCATAAGCGAAATTCCGTTATGTGCAAGTCCGCTATATCTGATGCTTTTTCTATATGTTCTTAAAGGGATCAGCGGACCTCGTACATTGTAGACGATATTCTGTTACAAGCGAGTTCATTATAACTGGATTTTACTGTAATACGTTAAAGTTTAATATCAACATATATTAGTAATGCACATCATGATATGCCAAATTTAGAAAGACTTTTTTTCGACAATTTAGAATTTACATAAAATAGAATAAGTAAGATGATCATAGGTTTCAGAATTATTCATTACCATTGCTGATCATTTTCTATCTATACAGATCCTGAAGGAACCTACATTCACTGTAGTACCACGAGGTTTGAAACGGATCACCAGAATTGCTTCTGGGCTGACTATACATCTCCTAGCTATTGCCCACCTCCAGAAGGCCTACCTCCATCTTGTACCTCCGCTCCTGACTCTCAGTCTTCTGATCAACACTGCCCTCAAGTGGTGAAGCACAGAAGTACAGCCTCTCTAAAAACAGAATCAAAGGCTGAAATGACTGGAATGTCAGCTTACACAGGTTAGATAGTAGCCTGTCAGTACATTGCAAAGGAAGTCATGTTGCCATGTTTCTGTATGACATTTCAAGTTTCATTGGGGTTTGTAGCTGTAAAAATAAAAAATGAAAGGAGTAAAGATAATTGTATTTTTCCTTTCCAAATACTTATCTTTACTCGATTCACTTACATTTAAAAAATAACTAATTATGATGTGTAAAAATACTGCTTTATCATAGCGCATTCATCAGAGAAAATATAATCTTTATGATCATCTTCCCATTACTCACCCAGGCTCAGGGCCAGTGCAACTGTGGCAGTTCCTACTTGAACTCCTCCTGAACTCTGCCTGCCGTTCTTTCATTAGCTGGACAGGAGATGGCTGGGAATTCAAGATGTCTGACCCTGCTGAGGTATGGAATCCAAAATTCTCCCAGATGCAAGAGGTCGTTTTGTGTTTAAGTAGTGTCTTCCAATATGATGCCTGGCATCCCCTCAGATTAGGTTGCCTATAGGAATGGTCCTTGAATAGACTGATTTAGACATGATATTGAATATCCTTGTTATAGTTGAATATTAGATTATCTTGGCATCAATTAACATAATCATTGATTACAAAACAAATGAGCTAATCTCAAAATAATATGTCAAAAATGTGACCAACATACTGAATTATTAATGTTTCTATTCCTTCCCCATAAACAATAATTACATTAATTAACAATAATTACAACTACTGGTCTTTTTTCAGCTCTATTCTCCAGTTAATAACCCTTGTATCTTATCCTAATCTTATTACTATATGTCACACTTTCCCAGCCATTTTATCTGTCATATTCATACCATTGCCAATTTCATCCTGTTCCAGGTAGCTAAGCGGTGGGGTCAGTGCAAAAATAAGCCCAAGATGAACTATGAGAAGCTTAGCCGTGGCCTACGCTACTACTACCATAAGAACATCATCCACAAGACAGCAGGAAAGCGCTATGTGTATCGCTTTGTATGTGATGTGCAGGGCATGCTGGGAAAAACCGCTCAGGAAGTTCAGAACTGTTTAAATATTTCACCCGTAGATCTGCCCTCACAATATATAGCACCTGCTGTCCCACACCATGAGACAGAAGAACACAGAGAAAGCATGGTTGACACAGTAGAATGAAAACACAGTTATTAGATTACTAGGGTCAGCAGAACATGTGATTTATAGAAATGAAGTTGCTGAAGGCTCTGAAACTTCCTTACTGAAACTGTCAAATTGGTGCATGCCACCTGCCCCCATGGTGTTCAGTGTTTCAGAAGGTCCCTGGATCAACATTTTATATCTGATCACTTACATAGCATTTACAATCAGAAATTGAAGAAACATAATATTTTTCACACAAGCAATTTGAGTTAATGGCATATGACAGTCCAAATTTAGCATAACAATCAGAAGGTGAGTCACACCTGCATTTATCTTTAACTATGTTATTCACCTTATAGTAAAAGGCCTTAAGTCGACGAAGTAATGCAAGTCAAATACAGTAACGACAAAAAAAAAAGTGTTGAACATGTTAAAATTTTCTCAAATATTAGACTCTTGTTGGGGCCAGGTGATCTGTCACAGCACTCCATCTCCTTCCTTGTTCACAAGAAAATACTTGCTACATGACCTCAAGGTGTGCTTAGGGACATTATCTTGGTGAAGAACTAATTATTTTCAGTAGATGTGGCCAGATGTTTGATTGGTATTGTACCTATCACTGTTTAGGATTCACCTAACTTTGAAGTCTGTACCCTAACTCTTCTGATGAAGCACAAATGGTGCTGATAAAACTGTAAACTGTAAACCCATTTCACATCTGTTGTATAATGTTATGCAGTGCTATTAACAGCACCAACAATTTTGGTCTTTGACAAAGAACCAGTTGAAAAGAAGATCATAGATATGCACTAACTATATGTTTACTTATTAATCAACTGGCTGTATTGAGTCATTTTTAAACTGAAGAATTGTTTGTTATAATCTGTTTCAAAAATGTATCGGAAGTTGAAACCTTTCAGTGAATAATAAAAATTGTGGAAATTCCAGATATAATGTACTTTATCTACCTGCTTTGATAAAAGGATAAAACACTACTAGAATAGGCAGACAGACATACAGAGAGACATTGGTGATATTTCCCAAGTGTAATGACTCAATATAAAAAAATAGAATAGATCTCCAGTACTGCTTTAAGGGCACTCTAGTGAGTGGGATAATCTAGTGGCTAAAGACTGCTCTGTGGAGGGGTTGGGTAGAATTCTTCATGATGTTCTCTGATTTTATCCACCATCTTCTTCCCTTTAACTCCACTGGATGCAGGGCCAGTTCTATTCTATTCTATTCTATTCTATTTTATTCTATTCTATAAGAAAGTACTTTCACAGCCGGTCGCATACAAAAACTCACAAACTGTATAAAATATATAATAATTACACACAAACACACACACACTGATATTTGTGTCATCAATTTGTGTCAGTCACATAACGCCAATAATATGAAAATTAACAATTGTGCCAAAGTAATGCAAGGCTTCCTGGAGTGGTAAACAGAAGATCTTTTAGCTATGAAACTGCATTTTGTGAAAGACGCTCCATCTGCATTTATGTTAATTGCAGTTCATTGTGTTTCAGTCGCACTACGACCACTTACAAATGCCTGGTCCGACGTTGTCGCTCACAGAATGTTAGTGGCTGACTGGAATATACAGGTGTGTGCAATTATATCCAAACATTACAGATGTAATTTCCCGAGTACAAAGGCATGGATTCGTATCTGATCACTGTAGTGTCATTCTGCATTTCCATTATGGCAATGACAGCTGTCATTGAATAAGGAGTACTTCATAAAAATGCAATATTCTTTTCTAAGGTGACTGTTGTCCCTCTTAAGTTAATTATGTAATGAAGACACTGCATAACACCCAATGGTCTGCATAGGGCTGCAAATACACACATGTACACATACAAAGGATTATGATTTATTATAATTATTTTCGGGTTTTATTACTTTCTTTCTATTTTATTAATGTTTTTTTTTTAATTATTATTTCTCTTTTCCCTATATATGCCGAAGTGTACTATATGGCACATAACATCCTTTACCAAGCAATACACACTAACTGCATATGCCACTACAGGGGTGAGCAATCTTATCCAGAAAGGGAGGGTCGGTGTGTTTGCAGGTTATTTTGTTATAACCATTCGATCAGTTGCTCAAACCCATTTGTGCCACCTCTTCAGTTGATTGGTCTTCTACGTTTTACTCTAAGCACGGAGTTGCAGCGAAAAGCTGCAAGCCTAACGGCTCATTCTGGATAAAATAAGTCACCCCTGTGCTAATCAATACTTTTCAGTCTGAGATTTGTCCCTATTGTTCAGTAGACACTTAGAGTATGTCCGAAATCGCGCACTTGCGCACTTTTAGTGCGCGAGTTTAGTGCGTAGTGCGTTCACACTGACAACTAAGCTAA